>PKML01010368.1:25733-41453 GCA_002933935.1 Eutrema yunnanense | reverse complement strand
AAAATATTTATGATTATTTTGATATTTTTTGAAATGATTCGGTTTTTATTGTTGTAGGTCTTACATGCAATTCGCTAGTCCTCGCGGTAAGTAAAAACTTATGATAATATTTATTTAGATAATTATTTTTTAATTGAAAATCTAAAGTTTTTGAATTGTTTTTGTAGGAAGTACCGGTTAGGAAAGGTCGTCGGCCGGGGTTGGGTAAGGTTGCGACCCAATCCGCTTCTTCTTCGGCCGGTTTCTCGATGGATGAAGACCTTATCCGGCAAAACGAAGAGCTCACGGCGAAGGTCACGGTATTGGAGGACAAGCAAACCAAGTGGGCGGATTTCTTCAAGAAGAAGTTCCCGGACATGCCGCCGGATCTATTTTGATTATGTTTTTTTTTATGTAATTTCAACTTTCTAAAACTTTTAAATATTTATGTTTTGTAAGATTTTATTTATATAATTAATTTTTGTTTTTAAAAATCATTTAATTTATTTAATTTAATTAATATATAATTTAATAAATATTACTTATATATATAATAAATATTAAAAAAAAATTACAAAAAGCCGTCGGAAATCCGTCGAAAATCCGTCGGAAATCCGTCGGTAAATAATCCGTCGGTAAATAATCCGTCGGAAATCCGTCGGTAAAAAAGCCGTCGGAAATCTGTCGGTAAATAAGCCGTCGGAAATCCGTCGGTAAAAAAGCTGTCGGAAATCCGTCGGAAATTTCCGACGGATTTCCGACGGAGTGGATTCTCAAGCCGTCGGAAATCCGTCGGAAATTCACTGTCGGAAATCCCTCGGACTCTCGTCGGAATTATTCCCGACGGACAACTCGTCGGAAATCTGTCGGTAAATAGGCCGTCGGAAATCCGTCGGAAATTTCCGACGGATTTCCGACGGATTTTCTTTTCCGACGAGATAGAACCGACGGGCAAAATCCGTCGGAAACCCGTCGGAAATGGCCGTTTCCGACGGGATACCGACGGATTTTGCCGTCGGTTATAGCGTGTTTTCTTGTAGTGATGAATTTAGAATCCGATCGGATATTTTAAAAATTCGGTTCGGATTTTCGATCTGTTCATATTTTCGGATCTGGATTTTTTGCCCAGCCCTAGTTTAGGGTTAAGATTTGCAATTACGCTATTTTGCTAATTTTTTAAAAAAAAAATCTAAAACACATAGAATAAAATGTTATTTTATTTTAAACTATTTTTATGCGTTTTATATAGAATAACAAAATTTTACTTATACCCCCTTATCCATTTAAAAAAAAAAATTATGTCCGTTTAAAAGTTGAATCCACAACATATGCAAAAATTTAATTTTGTTCATGCGAAGCATTTTTGCTTGATTATTTTTTTTATTTAAAGATTCATAACAAAAAAAAAGGTATAAGAAGGGAGACAAAATAGTTTTGCCAACTAAAAAAAAACTTAGAAAATCAGAAACTCACAACAAAAAGAAATAGAATGAAAACCATGCGCAGATGGAAGAACAAAACGGTCTCTATAACTGTGAAATGATAATTTGCAACTTGCAATTTTTGAGGTCTCGAAAGAGTGAGAAGCCCTAGCCGCCAAAGGTCTCAGACCTAATCTCTGTTTTCTGGCGCCGGTGGCTCTCTCAGCGGCGGCGTCGGGCCTTGCTCTTTACTTTTCTGCTTTTTTCTTTTCAATATATACATGTTTTCTTTTCTCAGATCTCTTCGAGGTGCTCGGCGGTTTGGATTCCGGCAGATCTATGGGCGTGGTGGACTCGCGACTTCCTCTCCTCCTCTTCTGTCCGGCATCGTGGCTGCTCTGTTGTGGCCTTCGGTGGTGAGGTTATGTCGGTTTGGCTTGGCTGTCTTTTGCGGCCTTGCTTTTCCGGTGTGGCTCCTCTCCTCCGAAGTCAGTTTTGGTGCCAGTTCGAAGTGTTTGCCAGCTCAGTTTCCGGGGGTTTCATTTCCTGCCGGGTATGTTTCCGGGGTTTCATTTCCGCCGGCTAATGTAATATTGTATGTTATAATCGTTGCTGGTTTGTAGCTTCAGACAAGGTTCGTAGACTTATCATATGCCTTGAGAGAGTACATCATGATGCACAGAGGCGGTTTTAAGTTCCAAGGTTGGTACATGGACGAGACGGTCCTTGCAATCAATGGTTCATTTGGGTATAATTTTATCATCTTTTAAACCTTATTATTAGGCTTTAATACTAGTTATCCCTGTAATCAATGGTTTATTTGGATATAATTTTAGCATCTTTTGGACCTTATTATTAGGCTTTGATGCTAGTTATCCATATAATTCTATGTAATTCTCCAAGAGTTTCAAGTTTACGTCAATAAAACATTTAGATGATTAAAAAAAAATAACTGTGAAATGATTACTTACTATATTTCGAAAATCAGATGCCTATATATTTAATTTTAGTCCTAATTTTAGCTACTGGGCTAAGATGACATACTTACTTTTAGTTGTGGTTTTAGCTACTAAGCTAATTCTCAGTTAAACTAGGCTAATACTATTGGGCCGTATTATGTAAATATATTATAGTTTTAGTATATATATATTTTTTTTATTTTTTATTTTAAATTTATTAAAAGCTCCAAATGGAGTCTGATTACAACCGTGACTCGCGTGTCACAATTTTTGGAAAGCAATTACACAGAATGTAAAGCAAAAGTTCTTGAAAATTGACTTATATGGTAATCGAATCTCCCGCTTCGATTACAATGAACGGACAATTCGATGGTACCATCTAGCCACGACCACCTCTGGTTCCGCGGCCATGGTTTCCTCGCCCAGTCCCAACTTGTTGCCATTGAATCTCCTTTACTTTGGCCGATGGTCTAACTGACCTTTCACGAAGGATTCTTTTACCCGCAGGGGTTAAGAATTCCAACTGACCAGGATCAGTTTCTAGGGCTGTTTCTTCTTCCTCATCTTCCGAAGATTCAAAACTTGCAAATCTGTTGTTTTTCAGTGTTGCGCTAGACGAAGTCCTGCGAATAGTAGGTGCCACTTGAGCAGATATATGTGATGCTTGTTTGGGAGTGGATGTTTCGATTGTTGAGGTCAGATCCAAGTTGGTTTTGAAAGGAGTAGAAGTAGTCATGCGAGAAGATGCATTCTTTGAGATAGTAGATTTAGTACCTGAAGCAATTTGAGGTAGAGTCTTAGGAGCAATATGATTTGGGATCAAATCACTATTTTCCAACCCTCCCACTGAAGTTGTTGCCATAACATTTTCTGCCGATTGCGAAACCGGTTTAAAAGCCATTGGTGTAACAGTCCTTACATCTTTGTTCGAGTAATTGCCCATGGGATTCTCATTAATATTTGGAGCAGATGTTGTAGCTTTATGTCCTGAAGTGTCTGCCCTCAGAAGGAGACAACGGGAAGCCTTGTGACCGAGTTGTCCACAACCACTACAAGTAGATGGCAACCAAGAGTAAAGAACCTCCACCATTGTGATCGCATCACTTGAATCAGTTAAAGCAACTTTTTGAGGAAAGGGTTTATCTAGCTTAACCTCAACTAGGATCTTGGCTTTTCCCATTTGAGTTGGATCCAACCAACGTTTCTCAGTCAGCATAGGTTCTCCAATACCAGAAGCTATCTATTTTATCCCCAAAATTGAATAGAGCTGATCCGGTATGTTTTTTAGAGTCAACCAGACCGGAACAGTTGTGATTTCCGGTATCGAGATAGTATAAGTAGGGGACCAAGGTGAAACGAACATTAGACAGTCGTCAACGTGCCAAAGACCCCTCTGTAAGACCCATTTACGAGTTGGTTCATCAGGAATGTGGAACAAATAAGTTGAATCTCCTAGTTTCCGACTAAAGATTCTACATTTTCTTCCCCAGATCCTAGTTACTACCGTCTGAATAAGCCCAGTAGATGGAGCCGAGCAACGGTAAAACTGACCAACAACAAATTCCTTTTGATTTTCTACCCCACCAAGAAGAACATGACTTGAGATTCGTACCTTAGGCGTTCCATCTGCCATGTATTCAGGGATGGTTACTCAATGAAGATTCCGCAATGATTGGTTCATCCTTGCTGCCCATGGGAAGTCTTTGGAGTGTGACTTAATAGCAGCCGCTTCTTCTGTTACATTTGCGATCCTCGCCAAATCCAGAGATGCAGCAGAATGAGAACTGGGAATGATTAATATTCCTTGATTCATACCCGAGAGTGCTTCTGGTGGCTGGCGGGTAGAAATATGATGGCTTAAAAGAGGCTTCTCCCAAGCACCCTTTGTGAATGGGACAAATGGAGTCTTGAGATTAGTAACCGCTGAAACAGGAGGCAGAAGAACTTCCTGGATAACGGAAATTTGCTCCTTTCCAGTGAACTGCAACACATTTACAGGTTCAACTCCATCTACCTGAGACGTAGGAGACGAGATTAGGTGAGTTTCTTCAATAAGAGAAGCCTCTTCTGCAGGTTCTGAGACGAGAGGCTCTGTAAGAGGAGCATCAGAGATGTATGCTACTCGAACATTTTCCGCTGGAGAAGACTTTGAAGGTGACGGAGAACCTGAACCTAGGGATTCCTCACCGGCGAGACCTTTAGCCGACGGATCTTGGTGGATACCGAGGATTGACGGCGGTTGAGAAGCACCGGTTGGTGATTTATTGACCATGACCGGAGGAGCAAATGGCGACGAATCCGAGACGGTGGTTTCATCGACGAATCCTTTGATCAGGAGCTCCGAGAACTCTAAATCTCGGCGAGCTTGAAACATATCGTCGGCGGATTCGGAGTGGAGAAGCAACCGGAGAAGCTAGTCGGCGACCCAAGGTGAAGACGTTGTCTCCCCGAGAAGCCGGTGACAGTAACTGCGGCGGATCCGCCGAGAGAAGGAACCCGGTTTAGATCTGTTTTAGTCGCAAGTAGATCGCACTCAAATACTACCTGTGACCGAATTTTGCCTTTAGTATATTTCCTTATCTCCTAAGATTGTATCGTGTATCACAAGTTTTAGATATTCTCTTAGAGCAACTTATGTACTTGTATATATATATCGATATTAACATCAATGAGAAGGTACAACGTTTTCTCTCCCATCATTTGTTATGGTATCAGAGCAGGAACTTAAAAAAAAAAAAACAAAAACAAAAAAAACAGAGAGAGACGATGTCAAGAAAAACAGAGAGAGACGATGTCAAACGAAACTGAGAACCGAACGGTGGCAGCGCGTACAAACTGATGGACCTGGGAATTTGATAACAACTGTGCAATTACGAGGAGAAAATTATGAAGATTGGTCCAAGCATGTGCGGAATGCCTTGCGGACGAAACGAAAACTTGGGTTCGTTGATGGATCTATGACGAAACCAAAAAGGGCTGTGATTGAGCAGTGGGAGGTTGTGAATTCTATGCTGGTGGCATGAATAATGAATACCATCGAACCAAATCTCAAAACTTCGGTTTCGATGGTTGATGAAGTCAAGATCTTATGGGATGATTTGAAGCTACAATTTTTAGCTGGGAATGGACCGAGAGTTAGTGAACTTCGTGCTGATTTGGCGAATTGTAGACAGCAAGGAGACACCGTGATGGTGTATTTTGGAAAGCTTAAGAAGATGTGGGATGAGTTGGCTGTGTATAAGCCAATACGATCATGTAGCTACGGAGAGATGGCGGCACAATTGGAAGAAGATCGAGATGAAGGACGCACAAACACGTTTCTAAATGGACTAGATACGGTGATATTCGGAACAGTTCGATCCACCATCACAAGCATCGATCCACTTCCGAAGCTCTCTCAAGTTTATCAACGGATCATTCGCGAAGAAAGGCAACAAAACATGACCCGAAACAGAGATGAAAAAACAGATGCAGTTGGCTTTGCGGTGATGGCTGGATATCGACCTCGTACGTCTCCGTTTTCAGATCGTGAAAAAGACATTACATGTACACATTGTGGGAAGTATGGTGATTCGATGTCTGATTGTTTCCAAATCAAAGGGATTTCCCGAATGGTGGGGGAGAGAGGAAGAAACAATGGTGGAAGAGGAGGAGCTCGTGGTGGTCGATCTGGTGTCGTCGGAGGCTTTGCTGGTCGAGGACGAGGTGCACCTACTGGTCATGCCAATGCAGTTCAGATTGGGCCAGCAACGGCGACGGCTAATCTTGCGCAGAAAACAGAGTTCGATCGCAGCTAGTTTACCAATTAACCGTTGTACCGATGAACAATGGACTGCCATTGTGAAGTTTCTCAACACAAAACAACCAGATTATGTTGATACATTGACCGGTAAGAAAGATAATGTTGAATTCATTATTGATACAGGAGCTTCGCACCACATGACTTGGAATCTTGATCTTTTTTTGAGGAATATGGTCGATATTTTACCATGCTATCGGACTTCCTGATGGAGATCAAGCATGGGCTCCCAAACAAAGAGATGTTTGTTTGGGTGGTGATTTGTGGCTGTGTGGAGTGTTAAATTCTCCCGAGCTGAAATGTTCTTTAATCTCAGTGGCTAAATTACTTAAGCTAACGAAATGATCTATTACATTCATTGAGGATCTCTATGTTTTTCAGGACCATACTTCGAAGACGCTGATTGGAGCAGGTGAAGAGTGCGGTGGGGTCTATGTTTTTCGTGGTGTCATCGGAGCTGAAGCTCATAAATCAACAGTAACGATTTCTGGAGCAAGGGATCTATGGCACCGTCGTTTAGGTCATCCATCTAATATGGTTTTGTCACTTTTGTCAAATTATGTTGATATTGGGAAACCGGCTGAAGCAGAAGTTATTTGTGATACTTGATTCGAGCTAAACACACCCGTGATTTTTTTCATGAGAGTTCTAATAAAGCTGCTGAACTATTGGGTTTAATTCGCTGTGATATTTGGGGACCCTATCGTATTGTTTTCTCGTCGGATGCGTCATATTTCCTCACAATCGTCAATGACTATTCTCGTGCGGTTTGGATTTATCTTTTACAAAAATAAACGAGAAGTATCTGTTTCTCAACAAAATTTTTTTGCTATGGTTAAAAGGCAGTTCGATAAGAAGGTCCGAGTAGTAAGAATCGACAATGGATCTGAGTTCATGTGCTTAAATCCATTTTTTGAGAAGGAAGGCATGTTACATCAAACATTGTGTGTTTATACGCCACAACAAAACGGACAGAAGAGTTGAGCGCAAACACCTACATATTCTTAATGTGTCTCGCTCATTCATGTTTCAAGCCAACTTGCCAATCCGCTTTTGGGGAGAATGTGTCTTAACCGCAGCTCATTTGATAAATTGGACACTGATTTAAGTGTTTTCACTAAGTCAATTAAAAACATAAGTGTACACTACCGCAATCTAACGGTATATCGATGTAGTACTTTAGGATCGAATCCACAGAGATCAAATGATACGCTACAAAAATACAAGAAGAAAGTAAATCTAAGACGAATGATGGTTGTTTATGGTTTGTAACTTCTAAAATCTAAGAATGCAGATAAAACGATGTAAGTTTGATGGAGGGAAACGCTAGGTCTTTGGGTAGTTCGCAGGAAATCAAGAATCACAAATCAGAGAATTAAACAGGGAAATCATTAAGCACGTTCTAGAACTCAAATCAATGTTTTATAATCAACCTACTGTTGTATTATTAATTACTATGCCTAATAACCTAAGATTCTATATTGTCGTTTGAATTCAGGAAACTAAACATGCTTTAAGATTGAGTTTGATATGTTCACAAAACGCCTTAACATTAGCTTTCGTTGGTTAAGGACGTTTTGCTCATCTATGTTCTTTCAGGCTTTTAAACAAACACTTTTGATGCGTTAAACAACCTAAGATCAGAAACTAGGTAGCTAATCAAGTTTCAGCACTAAGAACAACAATAGATGAATAACTAGAAGATAGATCCCTATTCTAACCAATCTGATTCAACGATTCATGAAATTCATTTGAAACCCTAAAACCTAACTATGAGATTACTCAGACATAGAATCAGAGAAACCACAAAGAGATGAAGAAGAAATCATAATCCAATAGAAATAATAAATTAGGGTTCAGAAATCTTCTCAAAAGCCTGTAGAGTCAGAGATTCGTCTCCCCAAACAAAGAGATGTAAAAGTCTGTAGAAAATAAAGCTTAGCCTAAACAATGGCTGAAAAATAGAATATATAGGTCTAAAACACGTTTTTCTCCAATCCTTAGGCGAAACCGGTCCAAAATAAGTGAAAACCGGAATTTCTTTTTCTTCTGCGTTGCTAAACCGGTCAGTACGGGAAAGGATCGATCGATCGATCGAAAATTGGTCTGTCCAATCTTTAGGAAAAGGATCGATCGATCGTTTTGGCTTCTGGTTCGATTCCTGCGCATGCTTCTTCTTCTCGCCAAACTGGACTGTCTTCACTAAAACCGGCATAAATTGTGATCTCACCGTTGGAATGGCCTCAAACCACTTCCAAATGAAAGCTAATCCATTTTTCTATCTTGTATCAAAATTTGAGCTCGATCTATTGGTTGAAACGTCTTCAAAGAATGTCAAACGTCTGACATCTCTATATGATTCTGCATCTCCATATGCTCATTTTCACCCAAAACAGCTCATTTTCTCTCAAAGTTACCTAAAACATGAAAAGACTTGATAAAGGATGAAAAGACTCTAAAAAAACACTTTGACTCAATAAAAGACACAAAAACAAATGTTAGAAACCGGTAAAAACACAGTTTATCAGACACCATCTACTTTGTTGCACAAAAAGACACCATATGAATTATTATGGCGTGCCTCCAATTTTTGATAGATTAAAGGTGTTTGGCTGTTTATGTTATGCTCATGCCCGGCCGTATGACCTATCGTGCCCGGCCGTATGACCTATCGTGCCCGGCCGTACGACCTATTATATGAAATAGCCCTAATCCACTATCTTAATCTTCTTATAAATAGTGATCTACCCCCATTGAGAACAGGATCCGTAATTTGTGATAAAAGCTCTGAAACAGTAATCTCTCTAACTAACACCGATCTTCGATCATCTTACAACTCGTTTGATTACCGAACTCGAATATCCCTTCGTAGTTTGTTGTCTAACCGACCTACTTCGTCTTTGTAATTGCCGAGCTACAATCTTTATATAAATGAAAGTCTATGAGCTTCTCCTTGCTCTATTTTACCGATTTACCCCTTGTTACATAACTGATGCAACAATATGGTGTGATTTGCTTGTGATTTCGATTGTAGTTTGACGGACATGTTGGAGAGCTCATTGTTGTCGGCATTCTTGATGCATTTTCTAATCGGATCCTCTCTCATAACCGGCCAGGAGTCTCGAGCAGATTCGCCTGAACAAACCGGTGGTTGAAACAGAGATCGATCGAGTGAAAGCCATGGAGGATGTACGTGGAACTAATTAGGACCAATTGAAGTGATCCTAAACGAGGCTTTGACATGTATAAAACTTTTTGTACATTTTTTTAAAACAAAACAAAAAACTTTTGTACATTTGAACATTTAAAAGATGATGTTCCACTGTAACATTAGGAGTGTACTTTGATCTGGAAGAAAGATGAATACAATGTACGAACTAAAACTCTAAACACATGTATAATCATTCATTCAACATTTTTTTTGTGTCCAAAAAGACTTAACATAAACAAAATCAAGTGGTATTGGGCTAGTGGTTACCAATTGTAGAGAAGTTGCCTTGTAGGTCTAGGACCATAGATCGATTCTTCGCAAGCATGAAATTGTCTTACTACTCCCATTTGGCGAGTCGAAATTGTATCATGCTTTAGACCCATTAGAAAACCATGTGAGTGGACTACTCGATAGCTACATTTACACTGGGGGAATTAGTCGGATAGTAATAATCCGGATCACCCCCTCGGTATAAAAAAAAAAAAACAACAACAGAAAGTAGAAAAAAAACTTTTAAATTATTTTCCCACAATTTGACTAGACTAACGTAACCTTGTGGACATACACCGTACCAATTAGTGCATCATGATTCCTCATCCCCTAGATAAAGAGATGAGAGCCAAGTCTAGTCAGCTAAGGTTTGTATCCCTTTCTCCACCACGTCCCAGTCGTGGAGAAAGCATTATCGGATAATATGGCGTTGTTTCTCTCACCGAAGTAGACATTTTCCACATAAGTGTCTGTACTAGAGGGCGTACTATGATTCCTCCTTCCCTAGATATAGAGATGAGCGCCAAATCAGCTAGGGTTTGTATCCCTTTCTCCACGTCCCAGTCCTTCTCCGCAAGGGAGTGTATGGCTTCGTTCACGTTCTCAAACTTCAACATTATTAGCGAATCTGATAAAGCTTTGTGTTTTTCAGATAAACTGTCATACACATATCTAATTGCTTTCTCAACATCATTGGTGTCACGATAGGTTTTGAGTTTAGCCGGTGCCATTGTCCACTCCTCTTTGTTCTTCCCACGTAAAGCCGAGCCCAAGACCTTGAGACCAAGTGGAATAGGTGCAATAAGCTTAGCTACTTCAACGGCATGCTCCATGTAACCTCTTGGTGGAGAGCTTTGTCCAAAAGCAGAGTATGAGAAAATTTGTTGAGCCTCTTTGCTAGATGGGTAAGAAACTTTGTAAATCTGGTTGATCCCGTTACTCTTCAATGTATCTACATTTTTATTCGTCACAATCACCTTGCTTCCGAATCTAAGACCCTGAATTAGATTTCCCAAAGTTTCTAGGTTCCAGGAATAGACATCATCAAGGATGAGAAGGACTCTCTGGTTCTTTAACCTAACTTTTGCATCATGTAAGCCAGGTATCTTCATGCCCCTATGATCTAAAACTCCAGCGTATATCTCGTTCTCATGCACTTTGTTACGACTCTCCTTATAAAACTTAAGCTGGAAGTAACACGACAGTTGTTCGTATAAAGCTCTAGCTATGGTGGTTTTGCCAATACCTGCGGGACCCCAGATCCCCACTATCTTAACCTCATCGGATTCTAAGCATATCATCGATTTCATATTTTCTACATGAGTTTCTATCCCAACTAACCGATCAAAGTCCGAAGAAGGTAGCTCGTTTGAAACATCTGTGATGATTTTCGATATCATCTCCAATTCACTAGGCCTACAAAAGAGAGTTACTGATGAAGTTAGAACAGTACTAAATCGACGTTGAACCAGCTGAAATGTATTCATTTTAATTGAATAGTAGTATACCATGAAAAGGAATGTTCTCCGGCAATAACCGCAACTTGAGTCAAAGCTTGTCTCCATCTCTGCTTTTCTTTCTCTGTCTTCCCATAACAAGTTTCCTTAAAGGCCTTCCCGAAATCTCCGGTCTGTTTTCTCACATCAGATGGTTTCACCTCGTAGAAGATTGTCATCACAGTTAGTTCTAAAGAAACCCTGCACTCCATGATCAGCTGCAACTCGTTTAGACACCAGCTCGAAGAAGCGTAGTTCTTAGATAGGATCACGACAGCAATTCTTGACTCCCTAATAGCTCTTATGAGCTCCGAGTTGATAGACTCGCTCCTCTTGATCCCATTATCTATGAACGTTTTAATTCCCTTGCTTTTCAACCCTTCAAGAAAGTGGCTGAGAAAAGTTCTGCGGACATCTTGACCTGAGAAGCTTGGGAAGACGTCGTAGCTGTATTGACGTGTTGATGATGATGATGAAGTAGCAGCATTGGTGAGTTGATGAATCAAATTTCTATCTGTTCTTGATTCTCCCTGGATCCACTTGAGAATTCCGAACAATAACATGCTTTTTTTTGTGTGTTGTAAATGGGTATGATTGGTATTTGCCTATGAAAATAGGTTCTACATAATATAAGAGCCCCTACAATTAAGTGATCTTCAACGTGCTTACACGTTTTCAAACTTCAACTGATGTTATTCAATACAATATGACATTGCACGTTCAAAATCCTACAAGAAAAGAGAGAGTTTTGATTATATTTTTTCCTTTTCGCCAAGTATCTCACGACATAAAGAAGATTCCTTTGTACAATACAAAATAAAAGCATTCAAAAGACTTGGTCAAGCTTTTACTTCTTCAGATTCCTGCTTAGAAATTACCAAGGCTTTTTGCTTACTAGGATACGTGCTTGCAAACCGTTTCTGGATAGGAAACCCCCATACGACGGCGTACTGGTTTTGTGATGTGGATAGTTTTTTTAAGTAAAGGTTGCTTAAGCGAAAAGAAACATTGAAACGATAGAAGAAAACAGAGCATTTAAGGAAAAAACAGAGCATGGAGGAATCCTTAGCCAGACAGTAAGTGGTTCCTTTCTTTTTCTCTCTTGTTCTGAGGACATCGAATCTCACTGGTGCACCCATTGTACTACTACAGAACGTCTAGTCTAACCTTTAGGAAGCTCTGTCACTAAAAAAGAGCAGAAATTTTTAATCAATGTAAGTATGTAACTACTCTTCTTCCTCAAGCAGTTCCAATTCTTTTCGGTGTTCCTTTTTCCGCATTCCTCAAAGACTTATGTGAGAAGTCAGATTTCAGTCAACTCACGACTTGGGCCAACAGTTGGGCTTAGTACAAGCCTTAGTGTCAAGTTGGGCCCAAATAAGTTTATAGGGTTTCTTTGTTATAAATACAAGTGTTTAACAATAGGAATACCTAATCCAGACTCCAGGGATTCCGAGCGCCTTAGAGGCGGCTCGTAGAGTTAGAGAGAGAATAAGGGTTTTCTCTGGGGAATCTAGTTCTGTTCTTTGTTCTTTCTTGTTTGTTGGGTGTGAGAGAGATCCTATATTGTGAACCACATCGGAGGTGTTTTCCGATTGATTCTTTATAGTGGATGTTGTGGATCCATGATCCACCCCAGACGTAGCGGTTAGAGGCCGTGAACTGGGTGAACAATTCTCGTGTTCGTTAATTTGTGTATCGAAGATAGATTGGGACAAAGAGGATTCAAGTTTAAATCCTAACAAGTGGTATCAGAGCGTCAGGTTCTTCAATTCACAGTTTTGACGGGAACATCGAGATCTCACAAAATAAGAACGATTGAAAGAATTGGTGAAGTGTTTGCAATCACACGGGCGAATTTGATTGACTCTAAGTTAGATTAATAATAAAATAATCTGAAAGAGAAAATCTGTTTTTTTCGGAAGTTCACGTGGTGAAGCTTCACGGCGGACGAGATGGTTTCTCGCCGGAGAAGAGCTCGCCGGAAGGAGCTGGCCGGAAGGAGGCAGAGGCTTCGAGATGCCAGGGAGTCGCCTTCAGAGAAGATGACCGGAGAGATCGAGATTTGAAGAAATCCGATCTGGTTTTGGCAGAAGGAGCTTGTCGCGAGCCCAGGTGACTTCCAGGGAGTGGTATGGCAGCGTTGAGAAAGCTCAATCGGAGGCTGAGCAGTGGTTCTCAGGACGGGGCGAGCTCGGCGACAGAGATTCTCGCAGGACCGGATGCGTGACGGAGGTCGGAGAACGTGCGATCGGGAAAGGGAGTCGCCGGGGTTTTCTGTGTCACGCGTGAAGGAAGAAGGACTCGCAAGCTTCGTCGGAGGTTAGCGGCGAAGGCGCTTAGTCGTCGGTGATGTCGCTGGAGACGGCGACAAGGCAGATCGGCGGCCGGAGTCGTCGAGGAAGATGAGCTTCGGGAAGGCTAGGGTTTCTTCAGCGACTGAGCCCTAATTGGGCCAGAACAAAAAAAAAATGGGCCTGTTTGATTTTTTGGGATGGAGTTAGGGGTTTCTAACCGGGCCGAAAATCAGAAGAGAGAAGAAAAAAATGGTTTGGGCCAGATTAATTTTTTCTTCAGTGGGCCTGTCCGAATTTATGCAGATTTTGGAGGAAATTTCAGTTGGGCCAGAGATTAAAACAAGCCCAGATTTAATCAGAAGAAAATTTTCAATTGTGCAAGAAGATTGGACAAGAGCTCAGGGGACATAAAATATTCAGAGGAGTGGAGACATAAAGGTGCAACACGTTAGAGATTGGTTTAAGGTGGAGTAATTTCCGGTATCAGATGGATTATTGGTTCAGATCAAGATCAGGGAATCAGAATTGCATCGTCAATCTCAAGGGTCAAACCATGGAATCACAAGGTGTATTTGTGATGTTTTTTTGATTGGTTGTTTCTGGTTGCTCATGGTCTGCAAAATTCAGGGAATTGAAGTCTTGGGAGAACACAAGAGATGGTGTTCAGGGTTCAAAATTTGCCATTGTAAGAGAATTCATGGGACTGAGGGACGCCTTAGAAGTTTGAATTGTGTATGTGTGTTATTGGCTATTTGAGGAGTAAGAAAAGATTTCTGGATTCAGTTCAAGGAGAGTTGCAGATGAGTATGGAACAAGATCAAGGAATCTGTTGGGGTCAAAGACAGATTGGTATGGTTAAGGTTTGAGGAGTTTTGGTTTGCAGGCTTAGTCTCAAGTTGGTGGATAGAGGTCCAGGAGCAGATAGAGATGTCTACAGGTTCAAGCATAATCAGGTTGCAACCGGGGTTAGAAGGAAAGCTTTAGAGCTTTGTTGCTTGATGGTGGTGAAGACATCTGGATATCAGTTGCAGGTTTTAGCAATTGAAGAGGGATCCAAGAAAGGATCAGAATGAAGATGGCAAAAGCTGCATTGGGAAAGGAGAACAAGCAGAGTTTTGGTATACCTATTTGCATCTTAGAGAAGTCTGGTGGATGAATTTTTGCAGGTGGATTTGCAGGGAGTTCAAGTGAAGATTCAAGTTGATTTCTAAGGGAGAAGATGCTAGTGTCAAGATAGGTGGATTTGCATACATGTGATGTGATGCAGGGTATGTTTACAGCAAGGAAGCGGCTTCAAGGGTTCTAGAGATGAAGTGCTAAGGGCTGTAACATGGTGTCTCGGGTATTTCACAAGGCTGTGGATGTGAGACAGGTTTACCAAACAGTTCGAGTCTGTTGGTTGGATGGTTCTGCTGGTGCAGAAAGGTTCTGAACAAAATGTTGAGCAAAGATATTTGTATCGAGAGTCTTCTTAGCCAGGTGGAGTTAGGAGGAGGGTTCTGCAAGCAATAGCAGCTGTGCAAAGTGATGTTCAAAGAGGTGTTCAGGTTCAGTGATGTCTTGGTAAGTCAAAGACCGTTTCAGGGAAATGAAGCATAAATGACTTAGAGGTTTTCTGCAGTTGATTCAAAAGGAATTGTTTTGTCAGCAAGGTTCTGTAAAGCATGATGCATGAACATGGTTGTGTCGAAAGTCTGTTCAGCAGTATGGTTGGATGGCGTGTTCTGTTAGGAGTAACAGCGGTACAATAGGAGTTCAAGGCATATATGTTTAAACAGAGAGTGGTGAATCAGAGGTTGTTTCAGGTTTGAAGCATATATGATTCAGGGTTAGCTGCTTACAGTTCAAAGGAGTGTTTGATTAAGCTCAGTGTACAGGAGAAGAATCAAAGAACACCAAAGTGAATCAAGTTGCAGAAGGACAAGTTTACATGAAGATCAAAGTGCCAAGTCTAGAGCCATGAGTCAAAGGTTCAAAGGGCAATTCACAAGGAGATTTCAAGCTGGGATCAAGGTGGAGATTCTAGAAGAAGCAAACAGGAAGAAAGACAAAGGAACAAAGATTTGTGGAAGAGTCGAGAGATGTCTGAATCTGAAGGTGGAGATTGTGAGAAGTGAGACTTCAGTCAACTCACGACTTGGGCCAACAGTTGGGCTTAGTACAAGCCTTAGTGTCAAGTTGGGCCCAAGTAAGTTTATAGGGTTTCTTTGTTATAAATACAAGTGTTTAACAATAGGAATACCTAATCCAGACTCCAGGGATTCCGAGCGCCTTAGAGGCGGCTCGTA
>PKML01010294.1:48197-90948 GCA_002933935.1 Eutrema yunnanense | reverse complement strand
AATTATGATCTACAAAGAAAAACAATTACTTGTAAGTTGTAGCGGGAGAACGGCTAATTCATGCCTCAACATAGTTAAATGGTACCGATTTCAGTGTTTTGGAGTTTTAAAAATATTTTCAGGTAATTTGGACTAAAGAAGCACAAAGTGGAGCAAAAATCCATTTTTAGACAGATTTGGACTATCAGAAGTTCGACATCCGATGAATACCTTCCCCCTCCCCTCCAATATATGCGTGTACACCATTATTTACTTGCTACAAAATCATGACACCACTCTCAAACATTGATAGGTCTAGACATAATGTTAGAATTCTTAGAAGTCCTAAGTACGAAAGTCTATGTGGATTCGATCCCTTAATATACTAATGTGATTGATGCGCATTTGCAGTTATTTTTAGGGGTAAAACTTGTGAACGTTTAGCGCCGCATCAAGACATAAGTATGCATTTTGTACTAGGACTTCCACTACAAGAAAACACACGATTTGCGATGGCAAAATCCGTTGCAAATCCGTCGCAAATCAGGTTTTGCGACGGATTTGCGAGGACCATCAATCCGTCGCAAATCACTCGTCGCAAATCAAAATTCATCGCAAATCCGTCGCAAATTTGCGAGGGACTGTTTCCGTCGCAAATTTGCGAGGGACAGTTTCCGTCGCAAATTTGCAACAGATAGTGTCCGTCGCAAATTTGCAAGGGAATTGCTACGGATCCTTTTATGATTATAATTATAATCCTTGCAATTCCATTGCAATTTTGTGAGGGAATTGCTATGGATTCTAATTATAATAAAATAAAATAAAAAATATGAAATTTGATAATAATATGATTATAATTTATAATTTAATTTTAAAATAAAATGAAATCCAAAATTTAAATGTTATGATTAAATTAAAAAATTATATTCAAAGAAAATAAAATACATAATTATTCTAAAATAAAACAAAAAATTAAAATACATAATTATTCTAACACAATCTACATTCAATCTAAAATTAAACACAAACACTAAAATACTAACACAAACAATAAAATCAAACAACTAATCTAATCTAATCTCCTCTAATTTTAATCTTTACATTTTACCAAAAAAAAAAATAATATTCAACATCTACATTCATCAACCAAAATTTAGAGGAGGAGAAGGAGGAGGGCTCGCCGGAGAAGGAGGAGGAGGAAGAGGATGAGTCACGGAAGGAGGAGGAGGAGGAGGAGTCGTAGAGGTCGTGGAAGGAGGAGGAGGAGGAGTTGCCGGGCTCACGGAAGGAGGAGGAGGAGGGAACGCCAGAGTTTATCCCTGAAGTCGCCGGAGGAGGAGGAGGCATCACCGGATTTTGTGAAGATTTTGCACATTTGAGTGAGGGGAGAAGAAAGGAAGTCGATACTATAAAGAAGAATAAGCAATGGATTTGCAACGGAATTGCAAGGGATCCGTCGCAAATCCATCGCAATTTGGGAGGCCCACTAAAAATTGGCGGTTTAATTTTGGCCAAATTTTCGTGAAAATTTTCTAACCAAAAATTCAAAACAATTCATTTTGTGATGGATTTGCGAGGGATTTGCGACGGCTCCCTCGCAAATCCATTGCAAATCGTAGATATATTGTTTAATTTTTTTTAGAGTTTAGAGTTTAAAAAATATTATGGTTTTATGGTTTAAAAAATATTCTGAATCAACACTTCTACGGGGATGAGAATTGAAAAAATTATTTTAGAACAATTATCTATTTTAATTTATTTTTTGTTTTATTTTAGAACAATCATGTATTTTAGTTTTCTTTGAATATCTAATATTTAATTTAATCATAAATTTTAAATTTCTATTTAAATTTTGTATTTTCGTTTTATTTTAAAATTAAATTATATATTATAAATTATAATCATAATATTATCAAATTTCAGATTTGTTTTTATTTTATTATAATTAGGGGCCGTCGCAAATCCATTGCAAATTTGCAACGGATTTGCGATGGATCATTGATTTGCGATGGATTTGCGACGGATCCATCGCATATCCATAGCAAATTTGCAACGGATTTGCGATGGATCCTTGATTTGCAATGGATTTGCGACGGATCCATCGCAAATCCGTTGCAAATTCATGAGATTTAGTTTTTAAGATTTAGGGTTTAGGGTATACGTTTTATTATCATAATAAAGTTTACGGTTTATAATCCCATGGTTTATAATCTCATAAGAGTCATGATCATAAGCATATTTTCCGAAAATATAATAATTTTGATGGTACGAGCAATGTTGAATTTCTATATATATACATAAACAGCATATACGGATATATGACGTTTTATCATACGGAGAAATTTCCAAATATTCGCGGTTTATGAATGCACACATCATTAAATAACTTTAGAAATCTGATTTTTTTAGATTCACTTTTAAAACCGTTAGACACGTGTCACGATTTTTCCCTTGTCGGAATTAAAGAATGAATCCCTAGCAATTCCATTGCAAATTTGCAACGGATTTGCGATGGATCATTGATTTGCGATGGATTTGCAACGGATCCATCGCAAATCCATAGCAAATTTGCAACGGATTTGCGATGGATCCTTGATTTGCAATGGATTTGCGACGGATCCATCGCAAATCCGTTGCAAATTCATGAGATTTAGTTTTTAAGATTTAGGGTTTAGGGTATACGTTTTATTATCATAATAAAGTTTACGGTTTATAATCTCATGGTTTATAATCTCATAAGAGTCATGATCATAAGCATATTTTCCGAAAATATAATAATTTTGATGGTACGAGCAATGTTAAACTTCTATATATATTCATAAACAACATATACGGATATATGACGTTTTATCATACGGAGACATTTCTAAATATTCGAGGTTTATGAATGCACATCATTAAATAACTTTAGAAATCTGATTTTTTGAGATTCACTTTTAAAACCGTTAGACACGTGTCACAATTTTTCCCTAGTCGGAATTTAGGAATGAATCCCTAGCAATTTCATTGCAAATTTGCAACGGATTTGCGACGACTTATTGTCCCTCGCAAATTTGCGAGGGATTTGCGACTATAAACAAGCTCTAGCAAATCCCTCGCATTTCCGTCGCAAAATTACGATGAATTTGTGACTCTAGACGGTCCCTCGCACCTTCGTCGCAAATATGTTGCAAAGGCGTCGCAATTTGCGACGACCCTTTCCCTCGCAAATTAGCGACGGATTTGCGACGACTAGTCAAGCACTCGCAAATCCCTCGCAAATCACTCGCAAATCCGTCGCAAATTTGCGACGGATATTATCCATCGCAAATTCCATTGCAAATCGATTGTTTTCTTGTAGTGTTCCTCGTACACAATGTGAATATGATTCTATTTTTGTCATTGTGGATCGTTTCTCAAAAATGGTTCATTTTGTTCCTTGCAAGAAAATGACGGATGCAGTACAAGTGGCACAATTGTTTTTCTGAGAGATCTATCGTCTTCATGGTCTTCTGTTATCCATCGTGTCAGATCGTGATTTACGTTTTCTGAGCCACTTTTGGTGATCCTTATAGAAATTACTGCGAAGAAACCTTAATATGAGCTCTGCTTACCATCCTCAATCGGACGGCAAAACGGAAGTTACTAATCGATCTTTGGGTGACATGTTGTGGTGCTTAGTTGGTGATAATATCAAGTCATGGGACAAGATTTTGTGTTACGCAGAATTTGCACATAATCATGCGGTTAATCGAAGTACTCAATTCAGCCCTTTTCGCGTGATGTATGATATGGTACCACGGGAATGCTATTGATTTTGTGGGCGATCTATATGTTATCCATGCTCATGTACATGATAATTTACAGACAACTTACAAAGAAATGGCCGATCGACATAACTGTGATGTGCAATTTCGTGTTGGCAATTTTGTTTGGGTTGTATTGACTAAGGATCAGTTTTCTGTTCGAGAGTATAATAAGCTTAAAGCTCGCAAAATCAGTCCATTATAAGTGTTGGAAAAGATTAATGCAAACACATATCGTGTCAAGCTTCTTCCAAGTGTTTGTTGATCCGACATGTTCAATGTCAAGCATCTTTTTCCTTATGTTTCAAGTGACGAGATTGAAGATTCAGGGATGAATCTTTTTCTACCTCGGGTGACCTGATGCATGGCGATATTTGTGGATGCAAGATCCGGTTCTACAATATTAATTTGATATTGGGTTTAAAGCGTTTGTATTATGAGGATTTCTCAAAAAAAATGAACAATGAAAATATAACAAAATATGAAAATAAAATCGGAATTTTATTGATGAATTTGGAAACAAGAGTAGAAGAGCTTTTGTTATAGTTTTTTAGATGATAAAAGTTGGATCCTTCGTTATGTTGATCATCCTCTGAATTTGATGTTTGGAATACATGTAGCAGCACTCGTTTTGATAATTCCTGAAACACCATGTAGATATTTTTTGTTGATATATCATTTTGAAATTTCAATAAATGAAAAAAACGATAATATTAATTAATCTAGAATCCAACCTCAAAAAGAACAAAATAAAAATATTGAAATAAAACTATATTGGATTATCACGCACATTTAGAAGACGAATGTTATGTTCAACAAAAAAACAACAAAAGATCCGAGAGAAAAGGAAATGCGAAAGTTTGTGAAAATAAATATTTGAAGTAGCTAAAGAAGATGATTAAGTAGCAAATCACATTATTTAAGTAGTTCTTAATTAAAAACAATTTGGTAATTAATTTATTAAAAAGAAAAAGATCTGCTGGATTTTAAAGTATGTGGTTTAGACGGTAAAGATTATTCAAGATTGATCTAACGGACTTTAGCTATCATAAAATAATATAAAGCCATTCCAAAAGAAATGTTTGAAATAGTTAAAGAAGATGATTATCATAAAACATTTTAGAATGGCTCTATATTATTTTACGATAAATAAAGACCGTTAGATCAATCTTGAATCATCTTTACCGTCCAAATTATATACTCTAAAATCCAGTAGTTTTTTACCCTTTTAATAATTTATTTACCAACTTTTTTATTAAGAACTAATTAAATAATATGACTTGCTACTTAATCATATTATTTAGCTACTTCGAACATTTTATTTCTCAAACTTTAGCATATCATTTTCTCTCGGAGCTTTTGTTGTTTTTTCTTTGAACATAACACTCGTCTTCTAAAGGTACGTGATAATAATCTAATATAGTTTTATTTCATTATTTTTATTTTGTTCTTTTTGAGGTTGGACTCTAGATTAATATTATATATATTTATATCAATAAAATAATATTTATTTTGAATAGTTTTAATATATGTATTTAAACATATTTAATATAATAAATTTTATAAGCTTTCACAGAAAACTTTTTATAACATATAATTATAGGTTTACGAAAAAATAATATAAAAATATACCCTAGTAAAAAAAGTTTTTGGGTCCGCCATTATTGATTAGTATTGTTAATCTTATGGATCTTTTAGTGAGTTAAAACATTTAGGGGATAGTTAAGATTATCAGAAGATATAATATTGTGTTTACCAACATGAGATTTAGTTACTATATAGTGTTTAAAAAATGTTTTCAATAAAAAGTAAACATGTTGTTGAACCAAAACGATATGTCTCTCTCTTGCTCTTTGTTATTTTCAAATAGTTTTTTTACCAAAATTATTTGTTTAATATGATTTATGTATATATATATAATAATTATAAATATAAAAAAATTACTAAAAATCAAATGAAAAAATGAAAAAAATGCTCATACAAAACAAAATATATATAGAGATGATCGAAGAAAAATAAATGATGAAAACATAAAAATGATATGAATAATTTAAAACTTGAAATTAGATTGAATGGAAACTTTCAAATGTTGTTTATATACTTACATTTTCATTCTGTATAATTGGATTTAAGATTTTCTTTCATGTGATTAAAATCTCATACACATGCTCATGGAACATATCGAAGTTTTTTATTCAAAATAATATATCTGAAATGAATATAAAGAAATTTATTCAATCAACAACCTAATATATATTCAAAATTACCCAAGATGAAGATAACATTTCAAGAAATCTATGGTTAACCAAATGACTTCATAGACAATATAAATATCAAACGGGAATCTGTCCCTTCATATTAAAAACGAGTTTAATTACAAATCAAACAAAAAATCAGAGAAATATTTAAAAAACTAATTTCATACTACAAAATACCATAGTGATATCATTTTTTCCATAAATCTGGAATACTCATATTTTCTAATATTAAATGAAATGATCTATGGAACAGATCTTCTTTAAAAGGATTCATATGAAGTTTAAATAATATATATTTATAATACCTAACTTTTTTTAGATCTAAAACTATATGTATCTAATCCCAAACAGAACATGAAAAAAAAAGATAATCGAAGAACTGATAACATGCGAGCACAAAACATTATTCTAATATTTAAAAAATTACATGAAATCAAACGAAACTCAAAATCTCAATAATTTATTTTCATAAAGCATACCTTTTGTGGATGATTAATCGGATAAGAGATCTCTTCTTTTGATCGCATATGAATTCTCATATGATATAATAGGCGCTTCTGATTTTTCTTTCTTGCGGCGGAAATGAAAACTGCATAATATAAATTTTAGAGTTCGAGACTCTTTTATAGGAAAACAAAATAACCTAGATGAAGAGAATAAAACAACGTCGTATTGAATATGGATGTATAGATCCATAAACATCTTATTTTTTTATCATAAAAATACCAATTTAAAAAACCACAAAAAATAAGAAGAAAATCAAAGGCATTTAAACAAACAAAAAAAACGTAAAGGCATTGAAGAATTGATATCATCTTTCGATTTTTTAAAGTATGTGTTCACTATTGAGTATTACCCATGATGACTAAGATTAAGAATTTGATTTAGACATAAGAAAATATCTTTACTTGATTTGTTCTCACCTTTTATTTTGAAATCTAGTATTTAATCACCCCTAATATATATAACATAAAAACTTTGATAGAATTAAATGTAGTGAGAATGTAGTGAAGAAAACAATACAAGCATCATAGCTTCAAATCCAGTATATGTCTAGCATGGTCTATATTTTATGAACCACACATGTCAACGAGCATCAATCTTCTCTCAGTGGCACAATTATGATCTACAAAGAAAAACAATTACTTGTAAGTTGTAGCGGGAGAACGGCTAGCTAATTCATGCCTCAACATAGTTAAATGGTACCGATTTCAGTGTTTTGGAGTTTCAAAAATATTTTCAGGTAATTTGGACTAAAGAAGCACAAAGTGGAGCAAAAATCCATTTTTAGACAGATTTGGACTATCAGAAGGTCGACATCCGATGAATACCTACCCCCTCCCCTCCCCCCACCCCCCATCTGATTAAGCTCAATTTTGGAGACAAGATAGAGTGATCAACCACCACATCCAAGTGATTTGAGGAAGATCCAACGATTCAATCTCAAGAACCATGAAGTTTATTAGAGTCTTGTCAAGTTGTCCCGAAAAAGAAGCAGAAAAAACACCATGGCCGCGACCAGAAGGGTCGGACTATTGGCCAGCTTCAGTTCGTACCGGACCATGCCCAATAATTGTAAGCCCACTTAAATATGTCACTTGTTTTTCCAAAGATGAACCCTAAGACGCCTTAAGACCATATGAATACATCTTTTAGGGCAGAGAACACGACACCACTTCATACCTTATCATACTTTACATTGAGTTCGAGTTTTCATAGCTTTTTAGCCGTTTTTGTTCTTCATTCTTAAGGGAGCATATTTCAAGTTTTCAACTATGTACTTCATACATAATATTTTGAAACCTCTTACTCTCTTTATTTGATTTCGCATTCTTCATTTAATCTACTGATGTTTTGCGAATATATGTCTGAGTAGTTTACTTGTTGGATTTTAAGGGTTTTCAAAGGGGTTTAATCATGGATCTATCATATTAGGTTGTTAGACTTAGGATAATATTAGGGTTCTTCATTTTATTCTTGTTTGTTAATGTTTGTTGCTTGATTGATCATCGAGCGACTGATCTAAGGAAGATAAAATCACAAAAGTGTTGAATTTATTAACATGAATTAGAGTAGACGAGCAAGTACGCTATAAGATACAAAATCATATTTATAGAGCTTTGTGAACGTAAATGAACATGCCATTTTGGGTATTTAGCTGCGTAGTTACCAACGAAAGTTGAGTAATTAAGTTGTTTAGATTTAGGTGTTAGGTGCTGCGAAAGTAGATCTAATACAATTCCGTGTTCGAGTTCTAGAACCTAGTCGACTAAGTCACTATAAGTCCAACTAATTACTTGTTTGATTCAATATGAACCTGGAGAATTTCATGCTGCCCAACGTCTTTAATATATGCGTGTACACCATTATTTACTTGCTACAAAATCATGACACCACTCTCAAACATTGATAGGTCTAGACATAATGTTAGAATTCTTAGAAGTCCTAAGTACGAAAGTCTATGTGGATTCGATCCCTTAATATACTAACGTGATTGATGCGCATTTGCAGTTATTTTTAGGGGTAAAACTTGTGAACGTTTAGCGCCGCATCAAGACATAAGTATGCATTTTGTACTAGGACTTCCTCGTACACAGTGTGAATATGATTCTATTTTTGTCATTGTGGATCGTTTCTCAAAAATGGCTCATTTTGTTCCTTGCAAGAAAATGACGGATGCAGTACAAGTGGCACAATTGTTTTTCTTAGAGATCTATTGTCTTCATGGTCTTATGTTATCCATCGTGTCAGATCGTGATTTACGTTTTCTAAGCCACTTTTGGTGATCCTTATAGAAATTACTGCGAAGAAACCTTAATATGAGCTCTGCTTACCATCCTCAATCGGACGGCAAAACGGAAGTGACTAATCGATCTTTGGGTGACATGTTGTGGTGCTTAGTTGGTGATATTATCAAGTCATGGGACAAGATTTTGTGTCACGCAGAATTTGCACATAATCATGCGGTTAATCGAAGTACTCAATTCAGCCCTTTTCGTGTGGTGTATGATATGGTACCACGGGAATGCTATTGATTTTGTGGGCGATCTATATGTTATCCATGCTCAGGTACATGATAATTTACAGACAACTTACAAAGAAATGGCCGATCGACATAATTGTGATGTGCAATTTCGTGTTGGCAATTTTGTTTGGGTTGTATTGACTAAGGATCAATTTTCTGTTCGAGAGTATAATAAGCTTAAAGCTCGCAAAATCAGTCCATTAGAAGTGTTGGAAATGATTAATGCAAACACATATCGTGTCAAGCTTCTTCCAAGTGTTTGTTGATCCGACATGTTCAATATCAAGCATCTTTTTCCTTATGTTTCAAGTGACGAGATTGAAGATTCAGGGATGAATCTTTTTCTACCCCGGGTGACCTGATGCAGGGCGATATTTGTGGATGCAAGATCCGGTTCTACAATATTAATTTGATATTGGGTTTAAAGCGTTTGTATTATGAGGATTTCTCGAAAAAATGAACAATGAAAATATAACAAAAGATGAAAATAAAATCGGAATGTTTTTTGATGAATTTGGAAACAAGAGTAGAAGAGCTTTTGTTATAGTTTTTTAGATGATAAAAGTTGGATCCTTCGTTATGTTGATCATCCTCTGAATTTGATGTTTGGAATACATGTAGCAGCACTCGTTTTGATAATTCCTGAAACACCATGTAGATATTTTTTGTTGATATATCATTTTGAAATTTCAATAAATGAAAAAAACGATAATATTAATTAATCTAGAATCCAACCTCAAAAAGAACAAAATAAAAATATTGAAATAAAACTATATTGGATTATCACGCACATTTAGAAGACGAATGTTATGTTCAACAAAAAAACAACAAAAGATCCGAGAGAAAAGGAAATGCGAAAGTTTGTGAAAATAAATATTTGAAGTAGCTAAAGAAGATGATTAAGTAGCAAATCACATTATTTAAGTAGTTCTTAATTAAAAACAATTTGGTAATTAATTTATTAAAAAGAAAAAGATCTGCTGGATTTTAAAGTATGTGGTTTAGACGGTAAAGATTATTCAAGATTGATCTAACGGACTTTAGCTATCATAAAATAATATAAAGCCATTCCAAAAGAAATGTTTGAAATAGTTAAAGAAGATGATTATCATAAAACATTTTAGAATGGCTCTATATTATTTTACGATAAATAAAGACCGTTAGATCAATCTTGAATCATCTTTACCGTCCAAATTATATACTCTAAAATCCAGTAGTTTTTTACCCTTTTAATAATTTATTTACCAACTTTTTTATTAAGAACTAATTAAATAATATGACTTGCTACTTAATCATATTATTTAGCTACTTCGAACATTTTATTTCTCAAACTTTAGCATATCATTTTCTCTCGGAGCTTTTGTTGTTTTTTCTTTGAACATAACACTCGTCTTCTAAAGGTACGTGATAATAATCTAATATAGTTTTATTTCATTATTTTTATTTTGTTCTTTTTGAGGTTGGACTCTAGATTAATATTATATATATTTATATCAATAAAATAATATTTATTTTGAATAGTTTTAATATATGTATTTAAACATATTTAATATAATAAATTTTATAAGCTTTCACAGAAAACTTTTTATAACATATAATTATAGGTTTACGAAAAAATAATATAAAAATATACCCTAGTAAAAAAAGTTTTTGGGTCCGCCATTATTGATTAGTATTGTTAATCTTATGGATCTTTTAGTGAGTTAAAACATTTAGGGGATAGTTAAGATTATCAGAAGATATAATATTGTGTTTACCAACATGAGATTTAGTTACTATATAGTGTTTAAAAAATGTTTTCAATAAAAAGTAAACATNTTGTGTCTAACTTTTTATAAAATTAGTAAAATATTTTTCAACTTTTATTTTGATATAAATTCAAATAAAATATAATAAACTATAGTGAAAATATATCAAGATTGATTATTATTTAAAAATATATAGTAGATAACATTTTTAATGCAAAATAAATATTTTCCATATTCTTATCACTAATTGTAAAAGACAATTATACCCTTTTCTATTTCAATTATTCTTTGTTATTTGTAATGACATTTCATGTAATAACTTACAAAACAAAGTTCATTTTAAAAAAAAAAAAATTTAAATAATATTTATTTATATAATATTTATTTATTTAAATAAGAGATATGTATTTATATCAACAAAATAATATTTACATGGTGTACTAGGAATTATCAAAACGAGTGATGCTACATGTATTCAAAACCTCAAATTACAGTAAAATGAACACAAATACTCAAACCTCAAAGTATTTTAACCTAGCATTACTTTGAAAATATCACAAATACTCAATTACAGATATTCAAAACCTCTCACACTACGGTAAAAAGGAATGCTAATATCCCAAAATCCTTACACCATGGTGAAAGGAATACGATATAACGGACCTAAAACTATGGTAAAGGGATCTGAGTCGATATAACAGAACTAAAACTACGGTAAAAAGATCTAGTTCGACGCAGTAGACCTAAGAATATGGTAAAAGGATCCGACTTCTCTGGTTACAGTAGAAAACGGGGAATCTCTATAATATTATTTAAGAAGACATTTTTAAAAATGAACTTTGTTTTGTAATCTCTATAATATTATTTAAGAAGACATTTTTAAAAATGAACTTTGTTTTGTAAGTTATTACATGAAATGCCATTAAAATTAACAAAGAATAATTGAAATAGGAAAGGATGTAATAGTCTTTTAAAATTATTGATTAGAATATGGAAAGTATATATTTTGCATTAAAAAGTTATTTATTATTTCATTTCTTAATTATTTTTAAAACTATATATTTTAAAATAATAATCAATTCATATATATTAAAAAAAAAATCTATTCAAAATCTTGCTATATTTTTCACTATAATTTATTATATTTTATTTGAATATATATCAAAACAAAAGTTAAAAATATTTTACTAATTTTATAAAAAAGTTAGACACAAGAAAACTATTTTTTTTTAAGAGTTCGTTGACTAACTACAAAAATAAAAGTCATTTAACGGTTCATATTAGAGTTATATTTTTAAGATTATAAGTTTTTGCGGGTTAGCCCGAATAATATTTTAGTTCACTCCAAAACAGGTTAAATAGATAAATTATTACAAATTGACAGCTTTATCTATAATCATTAGATAGCTATATTGTAAAATTAAGATAAAAACAATTTTTTTTAATTTCAAAATATATTTTTTTTTTAAATTACTCCGCGCTATAATTAGCGCGGGTTAAATCCTAGTTATATTATTCTTTAAGCAATCTTCAAACTATATTTTGTATGAGAGAACCTTCTCCTCGGCTCTAAGGTTAGGGATCTTCTCCTCTTCAAATTTCTTGACGATTTTGAGGATTTTAATTACTACAGTAGCAGTAAACCAATATATCTTGGTGTACTGCTTATGCTTATGTAGTGATTAAAATCCTCATGTTGATCTTCAAACTATGTTTAGAGTTCAACGTCTTGCTCTAATCCTTCTTTAAGCAATCTCCAAACTATGTTTAGAGGACCTTCAAATTTATTCTTTATGGAGAGACAATTTCCTTCAAATTGCTCCTCTTTGAGGTTTACATCCGATCAACTTTCTCCTTCTTGAAAAGATCGATTCCATCTAATTCTTTCTTTAAGGAGAGATCACTTCTACCAATTTCCTCTTTTTATGGAGATATTGTTTCCACAAATTTTCTATTATACAAAAAAACTCTATACCATCAATTTCCTCTTTTATGGAGCTGTGTATTTGAAACTTCTGCTTGGATGGCATCATAATCTCAAAATTTTGTTCGCTCATCTTTAACGGGAGAAGTAATAGTGTTAATATCAGTACTCAAACGGGAAGAACCCAACTCATATCCTCAGTTATTCAAAGCATTTTGGCCTACTGGTGTGCAGCCTTTGTGCTCCCAAAGAGGTGTATAAGAGAGATTAATAAGTTGTGTAAAAAGTTTCTTTGGTCCGGGAACCCAGACACTTCTCGTAAAGCAAAGGTCAATTGGTCTCAGGTATGCTCCCCAAAGGCAGCTGGTGGATTAGGTTTGAGAGATTTGTCTTCTTGGAACAAAGTTTTCGGTCTTAAGTTGATCTGGTTACTCTTCTCCAATTCGGGTTCTCTCTGGGTTGCTTGGTGTCAAAAGAATAAGACCAGATGCAAATCTTTTTGGCGTTTGAGTGTTAAGAGCAACAGATCTTCTACTTGGTCCCAACTCCTAAAACTCAGACCGTTAGCTGAGAACTTCATCAGTTGCGCAATGGGCAATGAGTTGGATTGCTCATTCTGGTTTGATGATTGGAATCCGTTTGGTCAGCTATTCTCCTTTATTGGGCAAGATGGTCCGAGGAGTTATGGGATCCCCATAGACTCTAAGGTTTCATTTGCTGCTACGACAAATGGGTGGAATTTTAGAGGGGCTCGTAGTGACAATGCGTTCCTTCTCCTATGTCACTTAACTACAATACAACTAAGATCGGGGATTAATGACATATACAAGTGGAAGGATGGAGTGGAGGCTAATAAGGATATTTTCAAGTTATCGCTTGCTCGGCGCCAAACCATTGATCCATTCACGGAAGTGCAATGGCACAAAGAGTTATGGTTCTCTGGTCATGTACCGAAACATGCTTTCATCTTGTGGTTAGCTTGTCTAGATAGGCTCTCTACTAGGGAAAGACTTGCGAGATGGGGAAGTATTGATATCAGCACATGTGTGTTATGCGAAATCTGGGATGAGACAAGAGATCATCTCTTTCTTAGATGCTCGTATGCTCAAGATGTGTGGAGATTAGGATTTGAAAGACTTAATGCTCCGTTTATGGGGTTCGGAACATGGCATGTCTTTGAGAGATGGTTAAAGAGGGCTTACACGAACACTGCAGAAAACAACTTGAGGCTCCTAATGGCTCAGGCAACCATCTATCATCTATGGAAGCAACGAAACGATCGCATTTTCAACAACCTCACCCTCCCAGCTGACGTTCTCTTCAAAAAAGTGGACAGGGCAATCAGAGACTCGTGTCTGGCTCGAAAGGACAGACCTAGTTTCCAAGGCTCTCTTGCTTTGTGGTTTAGAGGTACCTAACCTCCCCTTGTAACCTCTCATCTTTCTTTCTTTCTTTCTTTCTTTTCGTTTCTTTCTTGTACTGCCTTCATGGTTTATGATCGAAGGATTGTTGGATTTTTTTTCTTTTCCTTCATTGTTTGTAACTTGGTCATTCAGTGGAATACAACCAGAAATTTAAAATATATATATATNATGTATATATATATATTAGTACTCAAGCATCCCCGAGACCTGAAGATCGACAATATGATGGTTGTCTTTGACTCCAAAAAATCGATCAATTCCAAAGCTCATTCGAAAGAGTTTCATGGTATCTCTACAATTTCAACCATCTATCTTATAATTTACATAAATTTTTCTTCAATTATGTAAGAGAGAACTATTGAAGCCCACAACACAAGCCCACACAAGAATGTCCAACACAAGCCCATGTGTATTAGGGTTTGAGCAAGTGGATTAGTATAAGTAGTAATCTTAGGTATCGATCAATGTAATCCTTGAGAGTAGCAAAAACAACTCTCTTCTTCTTTTGTTCCTTTGGAAATTCTGTCATAATACCATAACAACCTATTTCGTTCTTGCTTCATGATTCCAAGCCTACAAATCTAAACAAACCAGCAAGATGTCCTTCTCGAGCTAATACAATTTGCAGCTAACATTCTTCCTTTCTCCTGGGCATTTCATCTAATCTTGTGTGCACAAGCAAAATCTTCTATAGCAACGGCAAAAGCTTTCAACCTTAAACACATCCTAATTAATCCCAAAACCAACATGTTCTTATATCTTCCAAGAGTTCCTTAACAACACCCATTCATGTAACCCATACTTCCTAGCATTAAATCATCAATACCCAATTTTGCAAAGAAACCCAGAAATACCTTAAATCTGGATCAGAGTAATGCCATCCACATCTTCACATCAGACAGATCGATAACTCATCCGAATAGTTTGAAATATTTGGGTTGACGCTTCTGAATCTTCTGTTCAGATCAACGCCATCCTCTTCTTCACTTCAAACATACCGTGAAGTCCGAAACGCCTGAAATATTTGGGTTGACGTTTCTGATTCTTCAACAATCACTTGTTGGGATACGATGTTGGAGCTGAAGTTGATAGGTTGAGAAGAAGCTATGGAAGAGTAAGAAAAAAACATAAACCGTCAGAACTGAGAGCTTCACAGAGGCAGATGAAGAGACGAGGGCTTCAACACTTGTGTTTCAGACTTGGCACGTGGGCTTGTATTGAGCCTTTTTCCTTTTTAATATTAACTTTTTGGCCCAAATTTATGTTGATATGCTCGAACCCAAGTCCTTTTCTTCTTCGATTTTTTTTTTCTTCGCCGTCTCTGAAATTTCCTGTGTGCCGGCGATGATGAGCGCTCCAAAAAATAGAAGTAATTACGCCTCAGACCCATTAATCCCGATCGACTGAAGCTCTGATACCATGTTAGCAAATCAAAAAAAGTGGATTTGTTCTCTAAAGAGCTTATTAACACAGAAAAAATAAATAGCTCATTGAGCTTTATTTAGATAGATAAGAAACTAAAGAGAGGTGAAGAAGATTTTGGTTTGTCACCAAGAACACAAACACAACATCGATTGATCTTAATTTTACAAAGAAGAAGAGAGTTGTTTTTGCTACTCTCAAGGATTACATTGATCGATACCTAAGATTACTACTTATACTAATCCACTTGCTCAAACCCTAATACACATGGGCTTGTGTTGGACATTCTTGTGTGGGCTTGTGTTGTGGACCTCATATGGCTTTGAAGAACATTTGATGATTTTGTGCTTAAAGAGAAGTAAGAATTCTGTCTAAATCTCCATGTGATCTTGCGATGAATGCTCCTGGAAAGTCTACATGTTTGTGCTTTCAAATTTGGCAGCTTCGTCTTCACCGGCCGCCAAGTTTGCGGGGGAGTATTGAAGCCCACAACACAAGCCCACACAAGAATTTCCAACACAAGCCCATGTGTATTAGGGTTTGAGCAAGTGGATTAGTATAAGTAGTAATCTTAGGTATCGATCAATGTAATCCTTGAGAGTAGCAAAAACAACTCTCTTCTTCTTTGTAAAATTAAGATCAATCGATGTTGTGTTTGTGTTCTTGGTGACAAACCAAAATCTTCTTCACCTCTCTTTAGTTTCTTATCTATCTAAATAAAGCTCAATGAGCTATTTATATTTTCTGTGTTAATAAGCTCTTTAGAGCACAAATCCACTTTCTTTGATTTGCTAACATATTGAAGCCCACAACACAAGCCCACACAAGAATGTCCAACACAAGCCCATGTGTATTAGGGTTTGAGCAAGTGGATTAGTATAAGTAGTAATCTTAGGTATCGATCAATGTAATCCTTGAGAGTAGCAAAAACAACTCTCTTCTTGGGTCGGAATCTTCATCCCAGATCTTCTGGCGCTCCTTCGGCGAAGAACAAACGTTTCTTCGACGGAAGAGAAGTGGCAGCATAAACTGAAAATTTCTCCACATGGTGGAATCGATGAGAAATGAACACAAAACCCTCAATAGATCGCCTGGCGATCTGATACCATGTGAGCAGATCTTAAACAAGTGTTTATTAGATAGATTAAGCAAATATAGAAGATACATATAAATAGCTCATTGAGCTTTATTGAATGCAAAAGAGAAAGTAAAAAGGTTTTAGCTTGTCTTCAAGAACACAAGAACATTCGATATATCATAAATTGAAGAGAAGGAGAGTTGTCGATCAACTCTCAAAGATTACATTGATCGATACCTAAGATTACTATTTATACTAATCTACTTGCTCAAACCCAAAATACACATGGGCTTGTGTTGGACATTCTTGTGTGGGCTTGTGTTGTGGGCTTCCATAAGAACAATCGAGAAGCATATTCTTTGACAAAGAGCACCATGCCTTTTTTCTTATAATCCTAAGTTAATCTTTAGTGTAAGTTCTATGCACAAAACAAAAAGTAAACTTTGCTATATTCTAGTGCAGGTAGTTTTATAAGCTTTCATAGAAAACTTTTTATAACATGTAATTATAGGTTTACGAAAAAATAATGTAAAAACAGTTTTTGGGTCCGCCATTATTGATTAGTATTGTTAATCTTATGGATCTTTTAGTGAGTTAAAACATTTAGGGGATAGTTAAGATTATCAGAAGATATAATATTGTGTTTACCAACATGAGATTTAGTTACTATATAGTGTTTAAAAAATGTTTTCAATAAGAAGTAAACATGTTGTTGAACCAAAACGATATGTCTCTCTCTTGCTCTTTGTTATTTTCAAATAGTTTTTTTACCAAAATTATTTGTTTAATATGATTTATGTATATATATAATAATTATAAATATAAAAAAATTACTAAAAATCAAATAAGAAAATGAAAAAAAATGCTCATACAAAACAAAATATATATAGAGATGATCGAAGAAAAATAAATGATGAAAACATAAAAATGATATGAATAATTTAAAACTTGAAATTAGATTGAATGGAAACTTTCAAATGTTGTTTATATACTTACATTTTCATTCTGTATAATTGGATTTAAGATTTTCTTTCATGTGATTAAAATCTCATACACATGCTCATGGAACATATCGAAGTTTTTTATTCAAAATAATATATCTGAAATGAATATAAAGAAATTTATTCAATCAACAACCTAATATATATTCAAAATTACCCAAGATGAAGATAACATTTCAAGAAATCTGGGGTTGACCAAATGACTTCATAGACAATATAAATACCAAACGGGAATCTTTCCCTTCATATTAAAAACGAGTTTAATTACAAATCAAACAAAAAATCAGAGAAATATTGAAAAACCTAATTTCATACTACAAAATACCATAGTGATAGCATTTTTCATGATGAATGAAAATTTGTAATAAAATTTTCGTAGTGATAGCATTTTTTCCATAAATCTGGAATACTCATATTTTCTCATATTAAATGAGATGAACTATAGAACAGATCTTCCTTAAAAGGATTCATATGAAATTTAAATGATATCTTTTTTATAATACCTAACTTTTTTTTAGATCTAAAACTATATGTATCTAATCCCAAACAGAACATGAAAAAATAAGATAATCGAAGAACTGATAACATGCGAACACAAAACATTATTCAAATATTTGAAAAAATTACATGAAATCAAATGAAACTCAAAATCTCAAGAATTTATTTTCATAAAGCATACCTTTTGTGGATGATTAACCGGATATGAGATCTCTTCTTTCATGCGATCAAAATCGCACATGAATTCTCATATGAATAGGCGCTTATGTTTTTTTTCTTCTTGCGGCGGAAATGAAAACTGCATAATATAAATTTTAGAGTTCGAGACTCTTTTATAGGAAAACAAAATAACCTAGATGGAGAAAATAAAGCAACGTCGTATTGAATATGGATGTATAGATCCATAAACATCTTATTTTTATTATAAATAAAATACAAATTTAAACAACAACAAAAACATAAGAAGAAAATCAAAGGCATTTAAACAAACGAAAAAACGTAAAGGCGTTGAAGAATTGATATCAACTTTCGATTTTTCAAAGTATGTGTTCACTATTGAGTATTACCCATAATGACTAAGATTAAGAATTTGATTTAGACATAAAAAGTATCTTACTTGATTTGTTCTCACCTTTTATTTTGAAATCTAGTATTTAATCACCCCTAATATATATAACATAAAAACTTTGATAGAATTAAATGTAGTGAGAATGTAGAGAAGAAAACAATACTAGCATCATTGCTTCAAATCCAGTATGTCTAGCCTGGTCTATGTTTTATGAACCACCCATGTCAACGAGCATCAATCTTCTATCAGTGGCACAATTATGATCTACAAAGAAAAACAATTACTTGTAAGTTGTAGCGGGAGAACGGCTAATTCATGGCTCAATAGAGTTAAATGGTATCGATTAATTCCCCAATAATTTTAATGTGCTAAATTATACCCATGCTGTTAATAATTTGAATATCCATACACAAATTCGTTTTTTTGTTGGCGAAAGATACATTGATCCGAATCTCGTTAGAAAACTCCGTTAAATCGTTAACGGTAATGACTCTGATGCTTGTGTTATCTATGTTGGAACCAAATTTCAAAACGACGTCGTTTTGTGGGAAAAAAAATTCCATAAACAAAATCAAATTATGGACACTCACGGAACTGAACCGTGGTCTATCCCATGGGAGATTACACTATTATACCAATACACCAGATATGTTTATTGGAATGAATCACACATTAAAATATTTATACAATAATAAATAAAGGAAAATGTAATTTTAACGGCGTGTAGTTTCTATTTCCCATTAGCAGATTGACGGAAATGTGTTTTAACGTTATAAACGAACAAAAAAAACGTTAAGGGACCTATGTGGTTAAATCCAATAAATAAAGGGGCCGTTTCTCAATACATTAAAAGTACACCAACAAAAAAAAAACTTGATAATCTTGTTCACCGGATCTTCTGCTAGATTGTCTTTTGTTTCCGAAAGCAGGAAGAAGAAGAAGAAGAAGAAGACGATACACACAACAATGGCGTCATCATCATCCTCTTACCTCTTCCTCCTCATCGCGATCCTTTCAATCTCAAGCATCGCCGCTCGTCCTTGCAAAACTTTCCTCATCTCCTCCTATTCCCTCTCAATAACCCCAGAAGAAAACCCTAACCTCGAATCCGATTTCTCATCCACTCGATTCGTCACCGTCTTCACGATCCGCCGTCTCAATCCCCACCCTATCGTACCTTTCTTCGTCAATCGCCGCCATGGATTCCTCCCTTCCGCCGTCGAGAAGCCTCAGATCCAACGATCGGAAGACGATCGCGCCCAATCAGCCTTCCCTTTGATCTTCGATAACATCAATTCGTTCAGAGACCGTACCAGAGACATCCTCAGCGTCGTGGTGGCTCTTTTATTCGGCGTCGGTTGTGGTGCCCTAACCGCCGCGACTATGTACCTCGTTTGGGCTCTCGTCGTGAACCGCCATAGTTACAATTTCGAGGAAGATGATTTCGAGAACGATGAATCTGATGAAGCTAGCTTGAAGAAGCTGGGTTACGTCAAGATCCCTGCTCCAGCTCCAGCTCCAGCTCCTGTGAAGGAAGCTGCTTAATTCGAGGTTGTTCTTATCCTATTACCCAAACAGTCAAAACAAAAACAAAAAAACTCCTTTTGTGAATTCAGTTTCTGCATATTTATTATCATGAGTGTCTCGCTTTTACGCTGTTGTTGTCTATCTATGTCGCGTATCAGTAAATTCGAGTCTTTTATGCATCTATCTATAAACCTAATACACTTGAAATATCAGTGCTTTATGATTTGTAGTGGATGTTTATATATATTTTTCAAGTGTGATTATGATGTTAGCTTTGTATGCAGATAGCTTCTATAGGTTTATTCACTATCTTGACACCAAATGTGGTTCGTTTAGGAGCTAATGCTTAAAATGGTTTTGATCATGTAGACTTTGTTTTAATCGTCTTTTCGGGTTCGGTTTCGATAATTCCTTTTTCTTGTTTTTTGCTTTCTGACTCTCTAGACAACTTTGTGGTTTTAACAGCTTTCAAGCATTGTAAACTATCTTGACACCAATGTGGTTCTTTTAGGAGCTAGTGCTGAAATGGTTTTGATCATGTAGACTTTGTTTTAATCGTCTTTCGGGTTCGGTTTCGATAATTCATTTTTCTTGTTTTTGCTTTCTGACTCGCTAGACAGCTTTGTGGGTTTAACAGCTTTCAAGCATTGTAAACTATATTGACACCAATGTGGTTCTTTTAGGAGCTAATGCTTAAATGGTTTTGATCACGTAGACTTTGTTTTAATCGTCTTTTCGGGTTTGGTTTCGATAATTCTTTTTTCTTGTTTTCTTTCTCGCTCGCTAGACCCCTAAGTGGGATCTGTGTGGTTTTAACAGCTTGCAAGCATGGTAAAGTCCTGATAATGATTAGTTTCTGCTGCTAATGAGGGTTGAGTCATCTTTATGTATGTTCAGAGCTTAAAGCTTGACGTTTTTGAATGAGGAGAAACAATTAGGTAATCTTTAGTGCCTTGTGTTCTTTCTGGATCTAACCCTTTGATACTTTTGGTTCTTGGTTTTTGCTCTAGTGAGTCTGCGTAGTAACGACTAATTGTTATGTTCTGTGGGTTTCTTCTAGTCCTTTTCTATATATCATTTTGATTCAATGTTGTGTTGCTTCAATGTTGTGTTGCTTCTTTTGGGTTACACAAAAGGTGCAAGCTTTTGCTTTCAACCTCCTTTGCTATGTTCATATATTTTCATTCTAGCTATCGAGATGATTTGATTATGTGAGCAAATGTTGGATTGATTTCCCTCCTACGCAAAATTCGTTTAGTTTTCAGTTTACGTGAGGCTGAATGCGTGGTCGTGGCACACCAAACCTTGATACATTGTGTTCCTAAACTATCTTTTGAAAGATTGACAACTACTAACACAAAGAAGCATTATCACACAACAAAAGAAGAGTTATAATGATTAACAACGTGAGTTAACATTAGCTAAAACAGAATCTTATGTCTAAGGCAGTGCCCATGAAGTTCTTGCGAAATGATACCATACATATAAATGTCCAAACGAGAGAAGTAGATAGAAACAGACGAGAGGATAAGAACTATGCCGAAGAAGAGATGGATACAACTGTCTAGAAATGGATCAGGTTCTGTGGGAAGGATCCGTTGCTGCCTTCGCCGTGTTCGCCCATTTTCTGCACATCTTCCGGCGATAGAATCTTTATGTACCAAACGCTATTCACAAATGACCTGCAAGTTTTTCACCATTGTCAATCACAGTTTTTGTAAATTCCCAAATCTTATCGACATATGAAGAGGAAGAGAAAGTACTAACTCCCAAGGATCATCGCCGAGAAGAAGTATGTCATCCTCCTTGTCCACGAATACAAGCTGCCAGCCTGATCTAAAGGCGTCTTCCAACAACCCTTTGATGTCAAACATCTTACCCAACTCTTCTCTCAGCTCATGATAGCTGCTGAACCGAGATATGTCGAGTGAACGCCCTACCGAACCAGATTTATAAACCTGCACACAATTTATGAACCATCACTATTACTGTTATATACAACAAACGAATGGGTGAAAACATGAAAATTTACTAAAGCAGCACCTTAACAAAGTTCTTTGTCTGTCCAGCCCCATGCAATAACTCGGTAGTGTCTTGCATGGACCCATATAATGAGTTCTGAAATCCAGAATCCGTTAGTGGCATTGAGGAGGTGTCAGCATCTGCCGACAAAGTACCAAAACGAGGAACCGTGGTGGGGAGGAAAAGTCCAGAGTCCGAATCAACACCAAAAAGAGAGAGGTTTTGGGTATTTGGAGGTTCCAGAGAAGGACTTGTTCCACCATAGGCTTGTCGAAGAGACAATGGCTCAGAAAAATCGTTGGATTCAGGATGAGAGTGTTTAAGAGGCCAAACCTGTGTCGGTAGTTGCTCAGACTGTACAGACTGACCAGTGATAGAGAAATTCAAGAGATTGCTACCATCTCCAGAGCCTTGAAGGGTCGAGTTTTGCTGTTGTACTGGATTAGCTGTTGAGGTGAATTTGTTGTTCAAGTCTGTAAAATCTGATTTCATGAACGAAGGCGAAAGCAAATCAGAATGCTGCCACACACGGTCTGGTTGCTGTGGTTGCCCAGTTACTTGGTTACTAACTTCTTGTTGCAGATTCTGCTGAGGAAGATTCTCAGTCAGAATCTGAGTTTGAGCTTGCAGAAGATGGCGCGGGAGTTGCTGCTGTGATGATGCTTGGTGATGTTGCTGAAGCAGCAAATCAGAATTGTGGACAGCAGCTGATTGTTGAAGGTATTGGTGGTTTGGCTCTTGGAATTGCACAAACTGCTGTCTTAGAGGATCTCCACCTCCGATGTTTTGCAAACCGGCTGCTAACATTGCTTGGTACTGCTGATTCTGATCAGTTCCTAGAAGACTATGATCGAGCCTCTGTTGCATCCATGGGAATAAACTAGCAGACGGATAGTTTAAGGGAAGCAAGCCATTCTCTCCAGCTCCGCCTCTAAGCCATGTTAGGCCACTTGCTATGTCACCTCTGCTATCTGTGACATTAAAACAATTATGTAAAATACCTAAGAAGAGATAACAGTTCTTAGTAAGCAAATTTTCCCCAGAAATATAGCTACTTTACTATCAGAGAAGTTAGAGATTTGTTATTTAAACGAGCAAGCATTTTCAAGCATTAGGAAGAGAGGGTGAAGCATGCAAAACACCAACTCATCATGCACGCTCGATTTGCTGAGCCACAATTGGGGAACTCAAACTATAAACACCAGAAAATAGATTGTACAGTTTCAAGGAACCAAAAATGGAATCACTAACAATAATATCTACAAGTTAAATATATTCATGTTAGTGCCTTAGTGGTCACAAATTTGCTAGACGCGAGTTAAGTGAAAACACACATAAAACATGTAACAATTTCCATCTACACACCATTTTAAACCTGTCAAAAGTCGACAAACAACCCAAGGCCCCTCAAAGCTAAAATCTGGCATAAGAATCTAGAAATCTAACATGCTCACAAATAAATTTTTACAGCTGCAACACTTCCATATGGAGAAAGATAGGCTTATCATCTACAACTTTTCTCATAAACCAGTAAATAAATAATTTCCTTTTCTGCTCATCCTAGTTGTGTTCTATTTTTATCTTCCCCACAAATATTTTCAACTAATACCAGGTCAAATGGTCAGTCTAAGCATGATTGTTTAATATCCTACAGACAGGAGGCAAATGGTGGATACCATGCAATGACGATGCGCCAGGATGCCAAGGACGCTTCAGCCTGAGAGGAAACAGTGATGGATACATGGGAAAAGTGGTAAGAGGTTCAATCTCCCATAAAGAAGCCCTTGACTGTCTCTCTCCAGCGGTCGATTCATCCCAACCAACCTACATCAAGGATGTTTGGGTCTTTCAATGTTAAATGGGATTTTTAGAAAAATTTCTCAACTTAAAAGAAAGTACTTTTACATTTTTATCAGGCTTTCTTTCATGCATTCTCTTAACAGGGTATCAAAAACTAAGATGGCTAAAGCCCTCAGTATAAAAAGAATACCAGAAGATAGAGTCAACTATTGAAACATTATAGAGAATAAATCATCAGATTCTTGCGCATCATGATTTTTTTATGAACTAAAGAATTTAAATATGAATTACCTTCACCGACCGCCAATGAGAGTTTGGCCAACGAACAGAATCCAGATCACCGATGCCAGTTATAGTACCCATGTACCTGGAAAATACCACGTTATTCTCAGAATATGAGTTGTTAACATGAGTGTAACAAAATGATAAAATTTTCTCAGTGCCTGGAAACAGAAAGAAATTTCTGAATTGCACTTCAAAGTTGACTTTACCTTCGAACGCTTGACTCTTCTGTCTCAAAGAGCATACGAAAGCGCATCCCGACTGAAATACGCGTGTGAAAAACTGCCTTAATGTACTTGGGAAGTGGTAGCACAAACTCAGATGAGCTAGACCTGAACATGAAGAGAATATTAGTGGACGATTTATCAGATAATGGGAGGAAGAAGCAGTAGAAGCGGTTCAACCTTGGATGATAAAACACTGTAAAACAGCTATTTGTTGCAGCCGCATGCGCAGCGGCAGCGAGGAGTCCAATATGCATGCTATCACTAGATAACATAGATGATGGTACAATAGTCTGTGGTCGACTGGCATGACGAATTCCCAAAAGAAGTTGATTCCTTTCATTCCTGAAAACAGGAAATAATGTTAATATGGTAATCAATAATCATATGCACTAAAAGAGTGTACACAGGAAGAGTAAAACCTGATGAAAATGACAGAATCTCCAGTTACAAGTCGCTTGGCACTGACAAAAACACTCCATCCAGTTGTAAGCAGATGCCGTTTGGGCTGTCCTGCAAAAATACACCAGGGAAATGTAAGAAATTGGCAAAGAAAGAACAACAAAAGGGACTTCAATCGTCAACATGTTATATGACTACGAGAAACATAAACTTTATTTATAAAACATAACCAAACAAGGGGAGTGGGAACAGAAGACCATTGCGACTGTATATAACTATATATGCACTTAACAGAAATCAAATAAACAACTTGAAAATCGAATTTCGTTTTGTGGAAACATCATTAGTCTCTTGTTAGTATCAGCATGTTTGTGACTTCTCCAAAAACTAATCTTCCAAACTTAGCTCATAAAGCTCCAAACTGTATATAACTATATATGCACTTAACAGAAATCAAATAAACAACTTGAAAATCGAATTTCGTTTTGTGGAAACATCATTAGTCTCTTGTTAGTATCAGCATGTTTGTGACTTCTCCAAAAACTAATCTTCCAAACTTAGCTCATAAAGCTCCAAACATCCGCCTATCATGATGGGTGTTTTGTCTACGAAAAAGGATATGGTTCTGATTTTCTTGGCAAGCTTATGTCGGATTATTTACTAGATGATCCATGATCTGTCATTTCACCATTGATTTTGGATTGTTTCTCACTTCCCTATTTTTTTATCTACACTTCAAAACACCGCCTAGAACTAGCTATTTAGAATACATGCATCAAGGCATATACCATTTCCAGAGCAGAATACATAACATAGTTCTTGCATTAAAATAATATGCAGGAAACTTCTTCAAAGAACTTACTTAACAGCCAAATAAAAATGATCACAGCCAGCATTACACGGAGCCAAGGATTAAAATCAACCCGACAACGCAACTAAATTTAGTTAAAAGGATCGACTCTAAGAAGAAAGGTGAAACCTACCCCGAAAGATATGCCTAAACTTCCATTCATTATCATGAAGATCCCTTGCAATCAACTCTTGGGCTGGTGGCTGCTGTGTGTAATCCTACAGAAGGGAAAAAGGCGAGACATCTCAGGGAATACATATCTCACAGTATTAGTATTGGTCACTATACTAAGCAAAAGTACCTACCAATGGAGGAAAAACTTTCTCAGCAGCGCGTCTAGGAACAGAAAACCCTCCATGTGTACTAGTATCACTAGCTGTCAACGTCTTGCAGAAGTAATTGCTAGGTTGCTTGCTCGGTATTCCCAACTCAATCGGTACAAACGTATCCTTCTGCTCCTCCTAAAACCCACAAGTAGTAACTAAACAATCAATGACAGCTCAAAAAAATCATTGCATTAACCATAGAAACAAATATTAAAACCAATAAGTTAACCTGTGTCAATGGTTGAAGTACCATTTGAGCATACACCTCATCCGTCTCCACGTCTGCCTAAAAATTACAAAAACAAAAACAAAAAACCCCATACTTACAACACGACATCCCAAAAACTCACTTCAGTTATTGAGAGAAAAGGACAGGGAACTAACTAACTACGCACATGCATTGTAACATTATGGAGCTGACATATTAGTTGTGGTGGTAGACTTGGGTAATTGGGTATGTGACCCTCAACTTCCTTATTAGTAGTAGCAGCAACCTATAAATAGAAAAAGGCTCCTTAGCTTTGAGACTTCTTTGCAAGTTTCAATCATAAATGCAAAACAAATCTAAAGAAGGAAAAGCACAAAACCCATGATTTAAGGATTGGTCTTTAAGAACCTGTTCGCTGTGGCCTTGTGGAAAGTAGACAACTCGGCTTCCAGATGATGGAAGAGAGACCAATGGTCCAGCACAAGCATGCCATAGCTCAGAATTAAGACACTTCTTTTCTCCTGTTACACAGCACACGGAATCAAGAAAACGAGTCTTGAAAATGGAACTTATGAAAGCAAAGGAGACAATTTTTTCACATTACCTTCATGACTCTGGTGACCAAACCCAGATGTTGAAAGATTCATGTTTAGAGAGAAGAAACCCCCCCAAGAATCTTGCTTTCTTCAAAACACTAAAAACTGAAATTAGCAAAACCCTAATTTTCCGTACGATTTTCTTCACTTCCAGCTACTACACCAGCTATAAATCTTGAGCTCGAGGAAGACAAACTCGTCCTTCTCCATCTCCTTTTTCTCTTTTCTAAGCCCCAACCAAAAATTCACAATATTCTCTCACCGTCAAATCAGAGAAAACCCATTTCGCAGAATCTCGAAATCAGTCTTTTACACCATTAGAGCACGGAGAACAAGAGCTGTGCAGGTACGCATTGGAACACTCGAGGAAGAGAGACAACAACAAATAAAACTTGCCGTCAAATGTTTGTGGAGAAAGGAAGAGAGAAAGAGGAAGAAGATAAGGAAAATCTGTCTCACTTCGCTTTCCGTGGCATTTAAAATCGCTTGAAGCAGTTTCCGTCGCTGTCTAGGCTTTCAAACTGTAGTGAGGGAGAGAGAAAGTGATGGGTGAGAGAGAGTGAGAGAGGTGTTTCACATTTTATTATATTGGCGTCTTAACGAGAAATAATCTTATTCGGATATTAAAAAAATACTGATATAGTTCTAATAATTCAAACGTTGGAAAATTCGGTAATAAGATATATTTGGAAATTTCGTAGCTAAAACCATTATCCAAATTTTCACTGATTTGAATAAAGATCAACATTGAAACATATATTTTAGATGGTTCTAATAGGTTTGTAAATTTTGAAGAATTTAAATAAAGAAAAAAATAGACAATTCAAATATTTGTCTTTTACCCATTTTTATAAATGTTGAAATATTTTAAGTTGTCTTAAAGTATTAAAAAAAATGAACTTGGGATGGATATTTTAGTTAATTCTGGTAGTTTCAAAAACAAAAATTACAAAATTTAAGAAAATTATAGATAATTTTTGAGTAATTTATCAAATATAAACACTTAAATGGGTAATTCAAATAACTCATATATATTTCTCTATCTATCTATAAGATAGTTATTTAAACGAAAATATAAATGAGATAGAGTGGAAACCCATTTTGTACAATGGTTGACTAAAAGGAAGAGATATGGATTTTGATTCCCATAAAATATAATTTCTACGTATTAATAGAGGCAAGTTTTTTTTTTGATGTCTTTCGGTCTCCGAAGGTAATCTCAAGCCCAAACAGGCCCAGACTAATCTCATGGGTGGGAGTGATACAACCCATTTATAATGCTCCATTTGGCCAAGTGATTGTCCTGGTAATTCCGCTCCTGCGGAGAATCGATCCATGGCCTAGACCATCAAAACCGACACTCACCACAGGAAGGGAACCACCCGACCACCAACAACTTGGTTAATAGAGGCAAACTTATAAAAAATATTCAGTGTGGTGCAAGTATAGTCGTTCATCGTTGTCGTAGATCCTAATAGAACAAATAGATTTGTACTTTGTTGAATTATTTTGTAATTATTCGCTTAATTGGTTCGTAAATGTTATTAAAAAAAAAAATGGGATGGAAAATTTGGGACGGGTGGCTATCTCGTCCAGAAATGGACAGCAAACAATTTATAAGGGACCCGGGTGGATCGGAATTGACCCGACTGGACCCGGTGGAAAGCTGAGCAGAGAAGAGAGAGTGAGGGACCTACTCACCACAATTATGAGCGGTGGTAATGGTGTCAGTACTATACAGTGTCATCACCTCGCTTTTTGATCGTTGGATTTCGCTTCTCTTTCCTCATCTTCACCGTCAAATATTATTTGTTTGGTTAATACGATTTTCATTTTTTTATATTATGCCTTTTGGAAAAGAGAGAGAACATTTATTACGAAAGCTATCAAACAAGAGAATCATTTTTTATTAAAAAAAAAAAAAATTAACAAGCATTTTTAGGAACAAAGGAATGGAAAATAAAGTTTTTTCTTTAGATTGAAAATATGAATCTTTGAAATATATGAAAAAGGGTTGTGTTTATGATTGTCGGGAATAACGAAGTAAAACGAAAGTCAATCAGAAAATTTTAATAATTAACCAATTATAATCAGGTAAATTTTGATGGTCGAAATTTATTTACTATACGATACGTAGATCCTAGTTGTGTTCCGGTGCATAATAGGGCTGAAATTATTATCCGAAATTTGAGATTTGAACTGAGATCCGTTTCGTTCCGATCTAAAATTTAAAATATACGGATAGTCTAGATCCGGATCCAGATAGTAAAATAGCATATCCGCCAAATCTGGATACGGATCCAGATAATAAACAATTTTGGAATCGGATATCCGAGATCCGTTTTAATATATGTACTCATTTGTTTTAAGATTAATTGAAACCCAATTAAAACAGAGCCCAACTTTAAAACTTCAAATGCAATTACAATAAAACAAAATTCACTCTCAAACACTCAACCTAATAATCATCAAAATATCTTATTTACTCTCAGACTTTTTTCACACACAAACCTAAAAAACTAAATCCCTAAATCCAGCAACTTACAATCCCTATTTCGATATCTTTCAATCCCCAAATTTGGCAACTTTCTTCTACGCACTGTCTTAATCACCAGCTCTCCGTTCTTCACCATTTATTTGCTTGTCGAGACTTATCGTAGTTTCTTTAGTTTTGTAAGGTAATTTCACGTCTCTCTCTATTCAAATTTTGCTACTTTTTGTATTTCTTATTTTGATAAATTAGAAATATATATATATATATATATATATATATATGTGTGTGTGTGCTCTAAGTTCTTTTTTAGTTGGGTTATTAGACATTTAGATGGATTTAATTTCATTAACTTAATTGGAACATGATTGTTTATCTTGTCTCTTATGTTTATAATGAGATTGTTGTTCTTTGTTTTAGATGGAATCTATCGACAATGATGTTAAAAAAAATTACAACGAGTTGTGGTGCTGCTGTTGAAAGCTCTAAACCAGAAACTTAAAAATCCATAGCAAGTTGTGGTGTTGCTTGATAACACCATATTTTACATGTTTTTAGAGCTTTATTTTCATAAGTTTTTAATCTCACTTTGTATAGTTTTTGGATATTTTCATGCATTTAGGTCCAACTTGAGTCTCATTGTATTTTAGATGTCCTAGGTTGTCTTTGCATTCTTTTTGGCTTGCTTGAGCCATTTTCAGGTGTTCTTGGAGTCATAGGAGTTGGAGGAGTGAAGATAGCCACAAAAAAGGTCATTGCAAAATACATAGATGCAGGATCAGGTTGATACGTCATAAGTTTTGCAATGGATGAAGGACTTTCCACCGATGGATTGAGCTCATATTTTAACACGAGGTAGAGAAATGGATTAGCTTTCATTTGGAAGTGGTTTGAGGCAATTCCAACGGTACGATCAGAAGTTATGCCAATTTTCGTGACGACGGTCCAGTCTGGCGCGCGAAGAAACTCATTGGAGCTCACAGCGGTGTGGCGCAGCGGTCAAACAGTGACCGCTGCGGGTTCTTCCGACGCAAAAAAACAGAGATCCACAGCGGTCTTGCAGCGGGCAAACAGTGACCGCTGTGGATCATCTGAAACCCAAAAATTCGACCCAAACTCTATTAAAAGCAAAAAAACCTAAGTTTAAGAACCTAAGTCTTCTTTTTTGGTGTGTGCTCGACCCAAGAACTCTCTCTAGAGTTTCTTGGGTTGTTCTTTATGTATAATCCACACTTTTGAAGGATTCTTCACTTATATATATATATATATATATATGTTTTGATTTCTTCTTTCTTCTTCATGAAGATTCTTCTTCTTAAACTTGGGAAAGCTCAAAAACACCACTTGGTGTTCTTGATGGATCATCATTTTCATGCCATATAAGAGAAGATTTCTTCATCCCTTTATACATATCATGTCTTGTTGATTCTTGTTCTTCATTTCTATGGTTTAATTTTGGTGTTCTTGTGAGTTGACTTTTTGTTGGATTTTGGGTAATGCTTGATTTGGATGGTTTGATGGTTGATTCTTGATGTTTAGGCTTAGATAATCATTTGTTCTCATGTTAGGAGGGATCTTAATGCTAGAATCGAATTGACAACTCATTTCTAGAACTTAAGACATTTCTCGCCCGGAAGGTGTTCGATGAAATGTCTAGAAAACTTTTAAGCATGCAATTCAATTCTTAGCCAATGAAAATTGATGATTAAGGTGAATTGTTGACTTGTATGGACCAATGCTTAATGATTATGGATCCTTTAGTTTCGAACGGAAGTTATTGATAACTAGATGATTTGTAAATGGATTAGTATCATGAAAATGAACTAATCTAGTTGTGTGATCCATGTCATAAGAATGAATGTGCATTGAATGTTTAGGCATCATTAGTTAATTGCTTTGATGGTTAGATGATGGTGATTTAGGATGATCTTTGATGAGTCTTTCACTTAGGTTGGTTCGTAATGCTAGATTTGACATGATAAACCGAAACCTAGTACTACACCTTAGATTAGTTAGATTTTTGGTCTCATCCCATGCATTATGGATAGATTCGAGTAAGCGGTGTTAGTACTAGATTAGGATTGTTCATTCGTTTCTAGATCTTAGGCATTTCACTCATGACCCGAGTTTAGTTGCTTGACCCGAACCTTTTGTGAGCTATGCATATCCTAGCCAACGGAAGTTGATGTTTAGGGTGTTTAGTGAAATAATTGGAATTGTTTCTTAATGTTTGTTGATTATTTAATCACAAATGGAAATTTGTTCTTGATTAGATAATTAACAAGGTGATTAGTGCCATGGAAATGGATTAGTCATATTTGTGAATTACATATTCTAAGATAGTGATTAATGCTTCCAAATGATTCATTGTTTGATTGTTATCCATCTAATTGATAGCTTAGTTCATGATCCAACATTTTAGTCTTGTGTTTTGTTTTCCTTCTTGCATTTGTTTTCTTTTCCCATAAACATAAAAACCAAAAACAAACATTTGCTCTAGCTTAAAAAGTTTCTTGCATTCTTAGTGCTTCAATCTTAACCTCATATGGATTGACATCTCAAGTGCTACAATGACATGAGTACACTTGGGAAATTGAACACGAAAATATCCCGTATCATTGCTGCTGAAAGCTCTCAACCAAAAACTCATAAAAAACACCGAGAAACTGAATCTTCAATAACTTCTGAGGTAACAAAAAAAAGTCTGAAGTCTGGTGGCATTTTACGAAGTATGATATTCCTGATAAGGCAAAGTTTATGCATTGTTCTCAATTGATTAGTTGTATAACTAAGTCTGGTTCCACAACTATTGCAATGATAAATTACATACATGCATGCCAAATGTTATGTCCAAAAGTCTCTGATGCTGAAGTAGATGGTTAAAAGTTTAAACAATCAACTTTACTTCACCAGAATCAAACATATGGGAATTCAGGAAGTAAAGTACCATCTTTCTTAGCTTTCAGTCTACTTGCAACTCGTAAGGCATTAGTAGAAATGATTATTATGGATGAGTTGCCTTTTAGATTTGTTGAACATAAGGGATTTAAACGATTTATGAGCATTGCTCAACCTCGTTTTGATATCCATTGTCGTAAAAGCTAAAGATTGTTTGGTGATTTTTGAAGAGAAAATGAGCAGAATTAGAAACTTTTGTAGAAACTATAAAGGTAGTATTTCTTTGACTACGAATTGATGGACATCCGTACAAAATATGAACTACATGTGCTTAACAGCTCATTACATTGATGAAAATTGGAAGTTACACAAAAAAATTATTAATTTCTGCTTAGTTGATAATCATGCTAGAGAAACAGTTGGTAAAATGGTTGAAAAGTGCCTGGTTTTTTGGAGAATCGGTAAAGTGTTCACCATTACGGTAGATAATGCTAGCTCCAACGATCTTGCAATAAAGTACTTGAAAAGAAAATTGACTTCATGGGGAACAAGTATTTTGGATGCATAATTTTTTCATATGCGATGTGGTGCCCATATTTTGGGGTTTGATTGTGAGAGATGGTCTTTAGGAGACGCATAATTCAGTCTTGAAGATCCAATCAACTGTTAGGTATGTTCGATCTTCTCCTAATAGGCTGAAGAGATTTAAAGAGTGTTTGGAGATTCAAAAAGTTGAATCTAAAGCTGGTATTTGCTTAGATGTTGAAATAAGTTGGAATTCAACATTTTTGATGTTACAATCTGCAGTGGAACTGAAGAAAGGATTTGATATGCTAGAGCTAGAAGATGATAAGTACATTATCAAAATTTGTGGAGGTATACCCAGTGATGCTGATTGTCAGAACTTATCAAAATTCGTGGAGGTACACCCAATGATGTTGATTGGTGTTACGTCAGTGCATTATCATTTATCTTGCATTATTTTTATGATGATACCGTAAATTGTATAATTTAAATAAAATTTGGTTAAATTTTGCAAAAAAAAAATTAATTTTGACAAATATAACTAAAATTTTTTGAATATTTTAAGTATTTTGGTTATTTCACTCTAAACATAACTAAAATATTCGGTTTATAATTGTAATTTTGAGTATTTTGGTTATTTCAAAACTAAAGATACATAATATTTTTAGATATATAATTGTATTTCGTATATTTCGGGTACCCGTTTGGGTTTCGGTTCGGTTCGGGTACCCGAAATATTTTATAAGAGGAACCATTCAGGTATTTATAACTATTCGGTTCCGGTTTGATTTTTTTTGTTTTGGGTATTTTACAGAGTTGGTGGTGGTGGGGTGGTTCCCACTTGGTGGAAGAGTCGCCATATTGGTCTAGGTCAGGGATCGACTCTCTCCAAACGCGGAACTATCAAATCATTCCATTTGGCCAGCCGAAATGGTGCCAGGTCTAGGACCATTAAAAAAACCCGAGGGTGAGCTACTCGGCAGTATCACTCTCCATAGAGATTAGTGTGGACTCTTCCATAGGTCTGGGATTATCTCATGTTAAGAAAAGAAAAAACAAAAAACAACAACAACTCATTTCTTTTTTCAATGTTTTTTACCTTCTTTTCACTTGAATTTTGTTTTCAAACAAAATCATTTCCTTTATCTTCATTTTGACTCAAATCATTTAGAGGATTTGATCATTACGAAAGTCCAATTGTTATTCGTGGACTTTGACCCCAATAGACAGACATAAGACATTAGCACAAGTAAATTTCGAGGAACAAGGAAGTGAGGTCAACAAAGCTGCGACCCAAGCCCTTTCTCTCTTCTCCCTTAATCTAGCCGCCACCTTCAACTTTTAACCAAATCTAAAATCTGGGTTGGCGGTCGACGGCCTATTTGGCGCCGCCACCGGCTCCATCTTTTTGTTTTGCGGCGCCTTCCTTGTGTTTCCAAAAAAATTCAGGGTTAGCTTTTGATTTTGTTTTTCAGATATTCCACGGTGGCTATTGACGTTCTCCGACATCAACGACAGTGGCTTCTCCGATTCAGGTGTGTGGCATCTCGGCGTCTCTTCCGGTATTCTCTGTTTTTGTAGGTCTCGGCTCATTTGAGCAGAGATGGTGGTTTCGATTGGAGCTTGTTTCTCTTGTTGCATTGCGTGGTGCTCGTGGACTTCGAGGACATGTTCCGGCGCCGGCGAAGTTTAGGGGGCATGGCCTTCTCGTACCTCCTTGGTCTTGTGGCATTCGTCTCTGGCCCTCGTGTTTTTCTCCATTGGCAGATGGTGTCTTGGGCGGTTGTCGAGCAGTGGTTAAGTTTAGTGTGGGCTCCAATCGGCGATGGCCGGCGGAAAGCTCTCAACGACGGTTGGAAGTTCAGAGCTCATTCTCCTCGTTGTTTGCATACCATCTCTTCTCCGATTTGTTTTTAGCCTCCGGTGTGACTCCATCATCATCCTCTGATGTGTGTTTATAATTTTCTGGCTTTGTTTGACAGTTCTTAGAGAAGATCAAAGTTTGGTAGGGGACGACTCCGTTTAAAGCTACGATGGTGATTCAATGTTGAATAGAGGCGGCGGATCACGTCTAACTTCACTTCCGTGGGAGATGTTCTTGCAGCTCTCGCAAGCTCGGGATTGGTGGCCGGAGGCGGCTTCTCTGGCTGCCCGAAGAGGCTCCCGTGCCGCCGATTGTGGATTAGTTCGTTGGAGTGGTTCCGTTTTTGTGTTTGTCCTCGGAGAAACTGTAGGCGCAACTGCTTGCGAGGTTTGAGGGCTTGCTTCGTGTAGGAGTTGCTCGTGGCAACGACGATGAGGACTCGAGTTCCTAGGAATTGCAAATGCAAATGTCCGAGTTTCGTGTTCGGAATCAGTGTTTCTTCGTCGAGAATCCGCTTGTTATCTAGAGATGTGTGTTTAGCTTGCTCGTTTCCTTGTATGTTTCTTTGTTTCATGTTGTTCTTGCCATTGTTTATAGTTTTCAGTATTTTTGTTTTCTTAGTTATCTCTGTAATCGATGTCACAAATCTTAAAATTGGTATAAAATTTAACATTTAAACCAACCAAAAAAAAAAAATATATCGAGGAACAAACACGGTTTTGACCTTGACTGCATCATAACTAAATAACATGTCAAATTGACTTGAAATGACTATGACTTTTGAATTGAACATAATATAATCCGTAAGTCCATATGGAAACACCATTCTCACAAGTCACAAATGAGGTGGGAATAACAGCTATACTAGACGTTAATGGAGACTCTTGTTTCTCTTGTCATTCTTATTCTTCTCCTTTTCACGATCAAATCCAGAGGAACTGATCAAAACGATGACGTATACGAAGATGCTAGGGTTAGATTAGTTATGGAGTTGGATTCTATAGAAGGAAAGATTTTTGAAACTATTATGAGTTATGAGTATTTTACTCATGGCTCATGTTAGCATATATATGTAAGCTTATAATAGCATAGTACATACTTTGTATATATAGAAAAGAGATACGATTTAGATTAATTAATGAGAATATATCCATATTCAACAACTTCGTCTCTCTTGACTCATCTCTTAGCTTGAGCTGTTCTTGAGCTGATCTTGAGTTTGTTATGGTATCAGAGCAACACGATCATGAGTGTTTCTCGATCGAATATATTTCTCATTCAATTCATTCTTCCGATTGTTGATTTCGTATCCCGAATCATCATCGTGATTTTTCATTCTATTTCATTCATTCTTTCTTTGACCTAACTACGTTCGATTCTTGTTTCTCTTCATCAAAATCGACGTAATCTCTTGTTTCTTCGGAGAAATTACTCATTTTTCGGTGAATTTTGTTTCAATTTCCTCGGTGGATATCGATTTCTCCGTCAAGTTCTGCGATGGCGATTCCTCCTAATACTTCCGCTTCTGCAACAACTGACCATTACGATAATCCTTTCTTCCTTCACAGCACGGATCATGCTGGATTACAACTTGTTACTGACTGTCTGTCTTCCGGTGCGGATTTTCACTCTTGGAGACGTTCTCTTCGTATGGCACTCAATGTCCGTAACAAATTGGGCTTCGTTGATGGTATGATCTCAAAACCTCCTGATAATCATAGAGATTCTGGTTCGTGGTCACGCTGTAATGATATGGTGGCTACATGGTTGATGAATTCTGTCTCTAAGAAAATAGGCCAGAGTTTGCTGTATATGTCTACGGCTGAATCTATTTAGAAAAATTTGATGTCTCGCTTCAAACAAAATGATGCTCCTAGAGTATATGAGATAGAACAGAGGTTGAGTACTATACAACAAGGTTCCATGGACGTTAGTGCTTATTACACTGAGCTCATAACCTTATGGGAAGAGTACAAAAACTACGTTGAGTTACCTGTTTGTACATGTGGAAAGTGTGAATGCAATGCAGCTTCACTTTGGGAACAACTCCAACAAAGAAGCAGAGTTACAAAACTTTTGATGGGGCTAAATGAAACGTATGAACCGATCCGACGTCACATTCTGATGCTTAAGCCAATTCCTAGCATTGAAGAGGCTTTCAACATGGTGGCTCAAGATGAAAGACAACGGATGGTTAAGCATGTGGTCAAAACTGAGAATGTGGCTATAATACTTACAGGCCTAGAGGGAACAGACCTTTATGCACCTATTGTGGTCAACTTGGCCATACAGTACACAAGTGTTATCGTGTCCATGGCTATCCTCCTGGCTACAAAACTCCAGCTTCAGGAAATTCTTCAGTCAGACCAGCTCCAAACAATAATTTTGTTCCTCGGGGTCAGAATTCTTACAATCCTAGACCACAACTTCAGAATTTTAATTCTTCATCTCAACAAAGAGCTGTTGCAAATATCTTCACTGGTTTGACTTCTAATGGTTACATGCCATATTTACCTCCACCTACTTTGACTGCAACAAGCCTGGATATGACTTAGTTCTCTCCAAATCAAATACAGTCTCTCATTCAACAATGGAGCACACATGTTATAGTTCCAGAGAATGTGGCCCCTTGCTCTACTTCTTCCATAACTGAATCAGGTGTTATGGATCCTCAATCATCTTCTGGTATAGTATTTCCTCTCTCATCTAATCTACGTTATGAAAATCACACTTTCACTTTTCAACATATGTGTCTTTCCACTCTTTATTCCTCTTTACCACTTGGTTCTTGGATCATTGATAGTGGGGCTACTAGTCATGTATGTTCTGATATTTCACTGTTTAGAGAAATTTACTTAGCATCTGGAATAACAGTTTCTTTGCCAAATGGTACTAGATTACCCATTACTCATATAGGCACTATACATCTCTCTGATTCTTTAGTTCTTTATGATGTTCTGCATGTTCCATCTTTTCATTTTAATCTCATTAGTGTTAGTTCTCTTTTACGAGATAGTCAATGTTCAGCTCATTTTTATCCTTCTTCATGTTTCATTCATGCACTTTCTCAGGACTTGATGATTGGGAAGGGTGAACTCTTGCATAATCTTTACATCCTTGATGTCTCACCACCTGCTACTACATTCACTGGATCCTTGTCAGTTGATGGGACTATCTGGCATTCCCGCCTTGGTCATCCCTCTCCTGCCAAGTTACAACTTTTAGCTGATGCTTTATCTCTTCCTAAGTCAGGTATGTCTCTAGATACTCACTGTTCTATTTGTCCATTAGCTAAACAAAAACGTCTGTCTTTTCCTTTTCATAATCATATGTCTTCCACTCCATTTGCATTAATACATTTAGATATATGGGGTCCTTTTTCTCAAGAGTCTGTTGAAGGTTATAGATACTTCCTTATCATAGTACATGATTGTACCCGTGTTACTTGGATTTACTTGTTAAGAAATAAAAGTGATGTTTCAAATATATTTCCGATGTTTCTCAAGAATATTTCAACACAGTATAATGCAAAAGTTAAAGCACTTAGAACTGACAATGCTCCTGAATTGAGTTTTAATGACATAGTTAAAGAACATGGCATGACTCACTGTTTTTCTTGTGCTTATACACCTCAACAGAATTATGTTGTTGAAAGGAAACATCAACATTTGCTGAATGTAGCTAGAGCACTTCTGTTTCAGTCAAATATTCCTTTGAAATATTGGAGTGATTGTGTCCTTACTGCTGCATTCATCATAAATAGGACTCCATTCCCATTGCTAAATAATGTTAGTCCTTTTGAGATGATGCTTCATAAGAAACCTGATTACTTCTTGATGCGATCTTTTGGTTGTTTAGCTTATATTAGCACACTTCAAAAGGATAGGCATAAATTCTCCCCTAGAGCTAGGCCTTGTGTGTTTCTTGGCTATCCATCTGGATATAAGGGTTACAAATTACTAGATGTGGATAATCATACTGTGTCTATTTCTAGACATGTTATTTTTCATGAAACCATATTTCATTTCAAATCTGATGCGTCTACATTTCCAGATTTCTTCTCACATACTGTTTTACCATTCACTAATCCATTACCTACTATTTACCTGCTCATTGTGATCCTTACCCAATTCCATCTGTTACATCGTCAATTCCATCTGCATTTGATAGTTCAAACATAACATCATCATCATCACAACATCCTAGGAATGTACCTTTGTTAACTGAGATAGTTGTTTCAGATGATACTTTGATTTCTCTGCATAGTGGGAGACCAAAACGTCACACTAAAACCCCTAGTTACTTATCCAATTATCATTGTGATCTTCTTCAGTCATCACCTTCTCTCCCTGATCATTACACTACACCATATCCACTTTCCTCTGTCTTTTCCTATCATAAATTCCAAATACCATATTGCTCATATCTTCTTTCATACTCACTCGAAACAGAACCCAAAACTTTCAAACAAGCTATAACATCTGAGGTATGGAACAAGGCCGTGAATGAGGAGCTTCATGCTATGGAACTCAACAAAACATGGAGTGTTACATCTTTACCTCCTGGAAAGAATATAGTTGGCTGCAAATGGGTTTTCACCATCAAATATAATTCTGATGGGACAGTTGAAAGATATAAAGCTCGCCTAGTGGCTAAAGGTTTCACTCAACAAGAAGGTGTGGATTTCAATGAAACCTTCTCTCCAGTGGCAAAACCGACCAGTGTGAAGCTCATGCTGGGTTTGGCTGCAAATAAAGGCTGGGAACTCATACAGATGGATGTATCCAACGCCTTTCTGCACATTGAACTTGTTGAGGAGATTTATATGAGCCTACCACAAGGCTATACTCCAGGTAACAATGGAGTTTTACCCGTTAATGCTGTCTGCCGTCTTCATAAGAGCTTATATGGTCTAAAACAAGCATCCCGCCAATGGAATCACACTTTTAGCTCAGTAATTCTGAAGGATGGATTCATACAATCTGAGGCTGACGCCTCCTTGTTTATCAAGCAAACAACACATAGCTTCATTGCTTTACTTGTCTATGTGGATGACATAGCTATTGCCAGTAATAATTTTGCTGATCTAGCATCTCTTAAGGCAGTTTTATCAAATGCTTTCAAGATAAAGGATCTTGGTCCTATGAGATTCTTCCTTGGCCTAGAGATTTCAAGATCATCAACAGGGATTTCTGTATGTTAGAGAAAGTATACACTAAACTTGTTAGAAGATGCTGGTCTTCTTGCTTGTAAACCAAGTTCTATCCCGATGGATCCTTACACTCAGCACAGCAAAGACAAAGGCAACCCTTTGGAGTCAGCCAAGCCATATAGAGAATTGATTGGACGCTTGTTATATCTGACTATCACACGGCCTGATATCACATTTGATGTACATAAGCTCAGCCAGTTTCTTCAAGCTCCAACGGATATTCACTTACATGCTGCTCATAGGATCCTCAAATATCTTAAGGGTAACCCAGGTCTGGGTCTCTTTTACTCTGTTGATACTGATTTGTGCTTAAATGCATTTGTTGATGCTGATTGGGCTTCATGCTCTGATTCTCGAAAATCAACCACTGGTTTCTGTGTTTATCTTGGAACTTCTCTCATTTGCTAGCGATCACAGAAACATAAGGTTATTAGTCGCAGCAGCACAAAAGCAGAGTATAGAAGTTTAGCTGATGTGACTCGTGAGATCATTTAGCTCCAACAGCTGCTCCGAGATTTCAAAATCACGGTCACCAACACGGCAAAACTGTTTTGCGATAACAAGTCCGCGATTCACATTGCTTCTAACCCCGTTTTCATGAGCGCACGAAGCACATCGAAATTGATTGTCACACGGTACGCAACCAGCTCAAACAAGGCAGTCTCAAAGCCCTTCATGTTACAAGTGACAATCAATTGGCTGACATATTGACCAAACCACTGCATCCAGGACCTTTCAACGCTCTTCTTGGTCGTATGTCTATGTCAAGCCTTTACACTCCTTCACCATGTCCAGATTGAAAGGCTTGCGGGGGTGTATTATGAGTTATGAGTATTTTATTCATGGCTCATGTTAGCATATATATGTAAGCTTATAATAGCATAGTACATACTTTGTATATATAGAAAACATATACGATTAAAACATATACGATTTAGATTAATTAATGAGAATAGATCTATATTCAACAACTTCGTCTCTCTCGACTCATCTCTTAGCTTGAGCTGATCTTGAGTTTGTTAGAAACTTCTTTAATTTCCTTAGCGCAGACAGATTTCCATCGTATAAACAATGGCTATCGAATCAGAGTCTCTGTTTTGGCCAGAGACTCCCAAGGAGACTCTCTCCTTGCTCTCGCTGCCGGTGGTCTAATTAGAGACACTTGAACTAAAAATTTGAAAATTATAAATCAAGTTAGATTCTCAATATTCTAGTTACTTGTTTGTACTAAGTTCCACTAGGAGTGAACACGTAAACAAGATCAAACATTTTAAAACCAATATTAAACAGAAATTATTCTATAATTTTACTATTTCCCTGTAGGCTGTAGCAAACAAATCAAATCGAAACTAAAATATGTGTAACCGAGTCAAATAAACCAGATGTTTGTACTTGAATATATGTTTATTAATTTTATCAAACAAATACATATCTATATAGAAGTTAAGAATTTAGAGCTGGACATTTACTTGTCTTCGACTCGTTACCCGACTCATACTCGTTAGCTTTCTATTTTGATAAAAGGTATTACAAATCTATTACCCATATGGTAAAGATCTGACTGTTTTTAAATTATCCAAAATGTAGATAACCGTTTTAAATTACCTATATATTGCATTATTAATATTTACTCGTGCCAAGTTCATGTGATATCTTCTCTCGTGCCAAGTTCGTTGTCCTTGAACAAATACGGTCACTTCATTCAAGGGATTACGAGACTCATACAAAAATTTCAATTGGAAGTCGATTGTGGAATCTCCATCATCGGGAGAATATCACTATATGTAGAATCAGCTACGGAAGCTCAAGTCATCAAGAACAGCCGTTTTCGTTGTGCATATGTCTGAGATTCTTGTTTCTCGTCTCTTGTGATGTGCACGGAAATTAGGAATGTTGAACAAGGGTCCGCTTGGATCCTCACTGCGAGAACCATGAATCGTTTTCATTACTCGGATCGTTTTGCAATTAGGTTTATGCAATTGGTTTCATATCCTTTGAGCTGACTAATAAAGAGGTTAATTTTTTGAATTGATTTTCGTTACATAATTATCTTGATGTTGATGTGGACGCATACCGTACCTCAATGTCCTTCAGGCACATTATCCGGTTTGTATGTGCTTCTCCCTCAACGTTTTAAGTTCCCTCATTGGTTTCTCACTTTCTCTATACTAATTACCATTATCTGCAAGGGTTTCACAAGAGAAACCGTGAAACTAAGGGCATCAGGAATGTTGAAAGAAGATGGTTCCAGAAGGTGAATTTGATATATCATGGTTTTTACCTTATTTAGGCCATGATATAAGTCCTTTTATAGAGTCTTTTCTAGTGTTTTGTAGTATTTTAGAGTCTTTTACAGGTCTTAGCACGTTTGGAGCTTAATTGGAGATATTGGAGCTTTCTGGAACATTCTGGAGCGAAGCAGAAGATCCGTGTAGCATACCCGTCAAAATCACCTGAGTATCGATCGATACTGCCTAGTATCGATCGATACCCCTCGAGGAAACAGAAAGATCGCGACTTAATGAAGAGTTGAAGAATTGCAGAATTGGCCCAGAAGACTTTGATATTTACAAGGTGGCCCAGGTCGTGAATTAGGTTATAAATAGGAGTTTTCAGCCATCTGTTTAGGCTATGTCTTTTTATGCTTTTTATTACTCTGGGTTTGAGACAAGTCTGATTTCCCTTCATCCGAGATCAGATCTTAAAACCCTTGTTATTATTTTATTGATGATTTATTCAAGCATGTCTTTTGATTCAATTGCCATGTCTGAGTAGATCCACCTTAGGTTTAGGGTTTTCTCATAAAGGATTTCT
>PKML01010294.1:0-37728 GCA_002933935.1 Eutrema yunnanense | reverse complement strand
TTAGGTTTAGGGTTTTCTCATAAAGGATTTCTCTGAATGCTAGGTTAATTATCTGTTTAGGATTCACCATCTGAATTATAGTTCTTCACTTAGGTTGTGTTCATAGCTAATTCTAGGTTGACGAATCTGGAATTTAGATCTTAGGATAATTGGTTAGGCACGACAGTGCGATTAATTACCTGATAGAACCTAAGTGAGCAAATTGGTTACTCGCAAAGAAATTTGGTTTAATTGATTTGTGAACTTATCAAACATGTTATTAAAGCTGATTTAGACTTTAGGATTCGCAAAGAAATTTGGAATTCCTAGGATTTAGATTTAGATAATTCTCGCAACGACAGTTGGTCAATTATACTTTAGTGATTTGAGTTCTAGAACTGCGCTAAATCTGAATCATGTTAGTTAGTTAGTCTGCATTCATTGATTACCTGCGAAAAACCCTTGGGCCTATATTTTCCTGATTGAATTACAACTAGTTTACTGCTTTCTGTTTTCTGCTTAACCTGAATTGCTTAGCTTAGCTTGATTCTACAATTCATTGTGTGATTTCTCATCTGAAAAGGCAAAGACCATCCGAGAGTTGGGCGGTTTGTTTGTTCATCATTGCAGGAGTTGCTCATGCTCTTGTACTAGCTGCGCATCTCTTTCAGACGCGGCGAGATATATTGCGTTTTTTTTGGGAATCTCAACTATTCACCAAGCTACAAAGCATCTATTAATAAAGTTGAAGAGAAAAATTCGATTGAAATGAGAGCAAGTGAAACATGGGGAATAAATTGAAGTTGAAACTACAACAACATTGTTGTTGTTGTTGTCTGAAATCGAACTCTGGTCACGTAAGATTGTTGCTACCGCATGATTCTTGCTCTTCCAACGAACCACCTCTCTTCACAGTCACATACTTTTCAAAGCTTGGTTCCATCAAATCCGCTTTCTTCACCGCAGATGCGAACCTAAACTGGCTCGAATCAGAGCTCAAAGAAGCGTTAATGGTCGTAGAGTTAAGATCCGCCACTGCTTCAACAATGGAGCAAGCTTTTGTAACACAAGATGGAAGAAGATTAAACGAAACCGAAGGATCATCATCATCGACATTACTCTTCCCATGGAAATTCTTAATGTCTTTTAACAACAACGCCGTGTAATTACTGCTCGTCGTGTTCTTGTCTTCTTCGTTTGATTGCAACAACGGTTCTGGATTGAAATCGAAATCTCGTGATTTCCTCAATGATCTGCTTCTGCTTATCACTTGAGGTTTCGCGAGTTTCTGATTCGCGGATTCGTTTTCTCTCTTTATCATCTTCTTGTTGCAATTGTCCCCTTTCGTCAAGTTTTGATCGATTTCTCCGAGTGGATTTCTCCTATACGGTGATTGCTCCGCCTTCCTTGAAGAGCTCCGGCTTAACGACGGCGGCGGAGGAGGCTGAACGTTAATCGCCGCTGTTCTTGCCGGAGACGCAGCGGCTCTACAAGCTTCTCCGATGTTTCTCTTAACAGTAATTCGTTTGCTCGACGGCTCTCCGTTGTTGTTGCTCTTGTCAGTCGCCGGAACTGTAACAAACTTTCCCGGTCTGATATTGCTAGAAATTACCGAAACGCCACTTCCGCCGAACGAATTAGGGTTTGTCGTCTCCGTTCGTTTTCCCGGAGATCTGCTCACCCGTCTGCTTCCTCCTCCGCCTCCTCCGCCGTTGTTTCCTCTTTCTCTGCTCCCTGATCGGTAACTCTTGGAATCTTCTCTTTCTCTGCTCGGAGTTCGTCTTCTCCGTTCACGAGGCGATCCATTCACTCTCTCTACTCCTCGGTGGCGATGACGCTGCGGCGTCTTCCTCTCCGCGTCTTCCTCCTCCACATCGCCGCCGTCGCGGATCCTCTCGTTCTGGTCGAAATCGAAGCTTCTTTTCGACCCAGAGTATCTCCTGGTTTTAGCGGCGGAGTTGCTCCTACTTAGCTTCCCACATTGTATCAGTATAGCATCAACTTCTTCTTTCGTACAGCTCGATGTCCTCACCACGACGGAGTTCGAATCTATTGTTTTCTCCGCCGCCATAGAAGCTGGAGATTCCTCCTCTGAGTCTGTCTTCTTGGATCTCTCATGGCTTTTCCGATGTTTTATCACCAAAACTTCCTTCGTCGTACCATTTTCTTCTTCTTCATGCAATTTCTCAGATATTATAGGTTTCGCTTCTTCTCTTGACGGATTCTCCGGCAGCTCAATCACCGCTTTAATGGGTTTTTTGGGATCTGGGGATTTAACAGCACAAGAGGTGCCATTGGAGAGAGATATCGAAGGAGGAGAAGGAGAAGATTTCTTACTCAGACAGCAACCCATTTTGCTAAAGAAATTGTGAAAGAACAGTGAAAAATTGAGTTAGAGACGACCAAGAAACCAGAGATATTTGAGGGGAATGTCTTTGTGTGTATAATGACAAAAAGATTTCAAAACTTCAAATTTTCTGAGAATATTATTACGTTTTTTTGTTGTTATGTGATTAGTTTACTGACACGAATCCTTGTATTTCAGAAAACATTCGGATTGGTCCATTTTAATTTCCAAAATTATGAACTGTGGGGGTATGATTGTAACTTTTGAAGAAGTTTCGGGTTAAATTTTTATTTTATTAAAGATTTTGAAATTGTTTTTTTCTTCGTTTAATGCGATTAGTGACAGACATAAATCCTTGTATTTCAGATTACTTTCGGATTGCCCCCTTTTACTTTCTCAAATTAATCAGCTTTATGAACCGTGGGGTATGATTGTAACTTTTGAAGAATATTAGGGTTAAATTGAAATTAATTTATTTTATTAAAGTTCGAAAATAATTTTGAAAATGCTTTTATTTTATTTTATTTGAATGCGATTAGTGACACCCATAAATCATTCGGATTGGTGCCCCTTTACTTTCTCAAATTACTCCCGTATGTGAAACGTGAGGGTAAGATCCCAACCATTGAAGAAAATTGGGGTCAAATTGAAATTAATTTATTTTGTTTAAAGACAGAACGGTGAGTGAGTAATTTTGAAAATTTCCAACGCAGAGGCAAATGGAGCCGTTGGAGATGAAAGAGAGGCACACAACAGTCAATGTCGTATTATCTCTGACCTTCTTTTCTCTTTTTTCAAAGCAGAAATGGTTTTCTACAATTTTTTAGAAAATAAGTTTTAATATTGTGGTTTACAATTCCAACGGCTAGTTGCATGTTTGATGGTTTTGTTAGGTTACTCAAAGAATCTCTAAATTAGTAAGACACTTTAAAAAGAATTGTGAGCTTATAAATTAAGATATACCGACACAGTTGGTCTTGTAGACCTATCTGCAATCGATTTGATTTTAAGAATGTTGTGAATGTAGTCTAATCGAGTTTAGAAATAAATGACAAGCTAGAATCGGTTGAAGTTTCCCAAATTCCAATAAGTTTAGGCAGAACCGGTTCTGAAATTATGGAGACTCGAAAAAAAAAATGGGGGGGGGGGGAGGGGATGGTAATAAATTATATCATAACAATTCAATAAAATAAAAATTCTTATAAAAAAATGCTAAACTACTAATGAAACACAAGTTTTCCACAAAAAAAAAAGTAAAACTAATAACATATTTTGTAGTTTTATGTTTTTTTTTTAATTGATTGGACCATCTTAGTTATATATTGTTTTGCTCATAAATTTAAACCGAAACTTGTTTGTAATATATATGGGTTTCTATTTTCTATATGAGCCAGCTAAAATTTGGGACCAAAACTAATGTTTCATTGGGGTTGTCCCAGGGCCGACCCGGCTCTGTGTTTAGGTAAGATCTTATTATCGATACTCTTTACTATGACTGACCTTTATACTTTGATTCCTGAGAGCAAATGATCAAGCAAGAACGTGCATACATCCATTGATGCACTTCGTTGACTAGTGAAGGTCTATGATCTTTGGGACCCACGTTGATCAATAAGAGACAATAACTTTGTTAAGATTTATGATCTTCCAACTCGAAATCAATTGGCAATAAGTGAATTAAGCCAAGTCCCTTATATACTAGTGTTGGTCCATTTAATATTCCCATGTGCGATCCTAACAAATTTGGCTAGTAATCTATTAATAATAACAAACTCAATAAATGTGTTATACGATTGTGTCTTTTACTCATAACCCGTTTTTAAAAAATTGCCAGACACTAACCGGGCGGTTGGGGTGGGACTAGCGATTAATCAGAAACCAAACAAGAATTAATCGGAAATTAATTTATAACTAATTTTGTTGGTTTTAGGTTTGTATATAGTTTCAATTACCTTAAACATGTAAATAGTGTGTGGTCCAGTGTTTAATATTGATTTTCTCGAGGTGAAGGAGGTGAGTTTGAACCTTAACTATGCATAATTCACTTGATAGTTTTGTTTTTACTGTTTATTAAGTAAGGGTTTATTAAGTAAGGGGTACAACCAGTGTTCAAGAAAGCGCTAGACGCTACTCGGACAGTGATACAATGCCTACCGCCTAGAATGCCTAGTCGGGACCTACGCGATTATTAGGCGGTTTAACCGTATACAAGATAAATCAATATATTAGACATATTTTTATAGACAATAACATATGAAATACCATATTTAACTCATAAATAATAAAAATTAAATATTATAAATATTTAAATAGATTCAAAATTCAAATTACACACAAAAATAAAAAGAAATCTTATAAATAAGAAAAAACTAAAACATTAAAAAATAGGGTTTTCTGCAAAAAAAACCCTTAACCTATATTGTTTTTGCAAGAAAACCCTTCATATGCGGAAAATGCAAGCCAATCCCCTCACCTCCAAAGTCACCCGCAAAACAGCCCCTCCGTGAAATGATCGTTATATCGGTCACGGTTTTCAAAACACTGCGTTTTGAAAAAAACCAAAGAAAGAAAAATCGTGTTGTTTTCGACATAAACACGTGAGAGAATAAATAAGATTAAGAAGTAGTCGATTTGGGAGAGAAAAAAATCGATTTGGGAGAAAACAAAAATTAGGGTTCATCGACAGAGAATAATCGAAACAATCCGACCACAACTACGGATCCAGTAAGTTTGTAGATGAATCTCTAGTTTCATTTGTCTATATTTTGTTTTTCTGGGTTTCTAATGATAGGAAAACTCTCGTCTTCCTCTTACTCTTACTCGCGTTTATGGGTTATATGGGTTTCAAACTCTCGTCTTCTTCTTACTCTGTATTGCTTCATGTTTTTGCCACAATGTCAAAATAGATCCTTGAATGATTGATATGTTCTTTATCTTTGAGACAATTCAACAACGCTTCCTTGATTTTTCTTTTCATTGGATTCTTGTGCAGGCGTGAGTTCATTTAGTTTTGATTTTAAATGTGCATTTGCAGACAATTGTTTCATTAGCCAATATTTTGGTTTCAATTACTTAGCCCTGCAGAGATTAGTGATCGGTTTTCAGCTCTTTTAAGAGAATTGCATTTGACTTGTTTGTTCGTTGGAAATCAGGGAAGATGCCTTACAGCTACAGTCAACCATCAACCGATGTATCTGTAAGTTCGAGAGGTCGGACCGATGATTTTGGATTCCCAACACGATGCTACTGTGGTGGTAAGGCAATAATAGATGCCCACCGCTCACAAGTGAATCTTGGAAGGCTGTTTTACACTTGTGCGCTGAATATCGATGTAAGTGAACTTGTCATTTATTCTTCAAAACTTGCGATTGCTTTTAGTCATTTCTTCTTCAAAACTTCAAGTTCAGAATTGACAAGTTTGACAAGTTTTTTTGTGTAGGATGGAGAGTGCCATATCTTTAAATGGTGGGATAAAGCTGTGATGGAAGAATTTAGTAAGATACGGTATGATATGGAACATCAAAGTGACAGGATTGATGAAATTGCGAACCTTAAGGAAGAGGTTGTTAGTTTGAAGAAGTTTGTTGATGCGATGAAGAATGATGTTAATGCCATGAAGAATGAAGGCAATAGCATTGTTGCTGTGAAGAATGTGCTTGCTGCACTTCTTGTTCTCGTAGTTGTGATTATGTACCTGTTTTAAGTAGAAGTAATCGGAAATGACTTGTAATCGGGAATATTGTAGTGATGACTTGTAATGGGAATGACCTGTAATCTCTTTTGTTTATCAGGAATGACTTGTAATCGGCTTTTGTTTAAGTTAAATGTGGATCGTGTTGTTTATCGGGAATGACTTTTGTTGTTTATGTGTTACAAAGAGAACCAATTATTAGTAGCTACAAGGTCGAAAAGCATAACATAAGTTCAAAATCATCCAAAGTTTACTACATAACAAAAAGGTTTTCAAAACCATAACAAGGTTCAAAAGCATAACATAAGTTCAAAAGCATCCAAAGTTTACTACATAACAAAAAGGTTTTCAAAACCATAACAAGGTTCAAAAGCATAACATAAGTAATAACTTTCAGGTTTAAAACAGTCTTTATGGTTGGGAAGAACCACGGCCACGGGAACGTGCAACCGCCAACTTTTTAGCTTCTCTGGCTCTATAAAGGCTGCTTGGAAGGACTGTGTTTTCGCGTGTGTCTCTAATAGACCTACCAAGGTGAATGTAGTCATCTCCTGTTGCTGGACTTGTGAAAATACCGAAACCTTCCTGCAAAACACACATATATTAACATCATAAATCAGGAGGAGCTTGTGAACACACACATATATTAACATCAAAATCAACTTACTCTAGGAGGCTGCATTGGTCCTCTGTCTCTGTTTATCTCTTGATTAGGAGGAGCTTCATCACCTTGAGAAGCTTGATTCTTGCGTGGTCTACCACGTTTCCTCCGTGGGAGTGCAGATGAGAGGCTCGGAAGGTCTTCATTAGGCTGAGAAGAAGATCCAAGTCCACAATTAAACCATGAACTCAAACCTCCTGTAACATTAGGCTGAGAAGAAGATCCATGTCCACAATTAAACCATGAGCCCAAACCTCCTGTAACATTAGGCTGAGAAGAAGATCCAGCTCCAACATCACTCCAAGGCCTCCACTCTTCACGATGAACAGGCTGTGATGAAGACCCACCTCCAACAACCTGATTCAGAGCTTCACTTGTGATACTTGATGTCCTTCCTCTTCTTCACTGCATACATAGTCACTTCATTTTTAAAACTCTGTACCATTCTGTATTCTTGACCTAACTTAAACTTCCGATGCTTGGTTTCATCAATCTCTGTCTTTCCATTTTCATCACTATCACTGCTGGTAAAATGATCACTTTCCACATGATCCCTTTCCACATATGAACTATCAGATTCAGAAGCTGTTGCACCTTCATCATAACCAATTTCCTCAACAAAACCTTCTCCTTCATCTCCAGACAATGATGGATTTCCAAAACCAATCCTTCTACCTATGTACGGATCATCTTCTCGGAAAACAACTAAGGTTAACGCACCTGTCCCAATAGCAGTGTGAACCACTCTCGCAAGCTTCTCATCGTCTTCAATGTCCTCTTTCACGTCAGGCGTATCAGGTGGAAACCATGATACCTTTCTCATATTATCTTCATACCCGATTGCTTGTGTCAAGAACATCACAATCTTATTCAGTGTAAAACCTTCACCAACATGTTTACCTCCTTCGTGTGCCTCTCCACCACGATAAAATTCATCTGGTGACCAGTACCCTCTAGCTTGAAAAAAAAGATTGAAACTGCACACATTGAGATACTATCAGTCTCGATTCACAACAAATCAAATAGAGAAACTTATAAGGCTTTATAGAAACCAAAGAGAGTAACCAAAGACAAACTACATAAGAAGAAGAAACACGATGAAGTACAAGCAAAGAAGAAGAAAAACACGAAGAAGAAGAAGAAGAAACACAAAGAAGAAGAAGAAGAAACACAATGAACTACAAGCTAAGAAGCAGAAGAAACACGATGAAGTACAAGCAAATGAGAAGAAGAAACACGAAGAAGTCTCGATTCACAATCAAAGAGATTAAAAATTCCATCTCATTACCTCATTATACACACTCGATTAATCCTTCACGATGTTTGCAGCTCGATTCTCGTTACTCTCTTCTCTCAATCATCAAATCGATTTGAGAAATTTCCCCAATTAGATTTCTCCCAATTCGATTTCCCTCAAACCCTAATTTCTTTTTTTTTCCTCCAATTTTGTTTCTCGATTGTAATTTGAAATTTCCCCAATCCCGTTTTCTATGTGTAAAAACAACAATACATTCGTCACATCATGTCGTTTTAACGTGACTAAAACACTGCGTTTTACCTTTTGTTTGTTTTTTTTACAGACGTTTCGTTTTGCCACGTCATCGATATAATCGTGGGTTGTTTTGCGGGTGACTTTGGAGGTGAGGGGATTGACTTGCATTTTCCGCAGATGAAGGGTTTTCTTGCAAAAACAATAAAGGTTAAGGTTTTTTTGCAGAAAACCCTAAAAAATATCATATATTCGAATTAGACAAAAACATTCATTTGAAAAATCAAAATGTTAAATCATAAATGAGAAGACAAACACATTCATTTTATTCATAAAAATACGATATAAACTTTTATAACCATGTATTTATGAAATCAAAATTTATAAATCTAATTATAAGTAGTTACAAATTCAAAAATTACACCGAACAAAAAAAAATGTTAACTGATTAACAATTTTGTTGAACCGCATAGAGCCACCTAGAGCCACCTAGAGCCGCCTAGGACCGCCTAGAGCCGCCTAGAGCCGTCTAGGACAAATGGGGAAGTGACTCACCCGTCAGATGCAAAAGCTTGGAAACACTTTAACACGGTACATCCAAACATTTCTAAATACAAGCGGAAAATCTATCTTGGTCTTTGCACTGATGGATTTAGTCCATTCAGTATGTCTGGTAGACAATATTCTTTGTGGCCAGTAATCGTAACGCGTCTTATAACCTTCCCCCATATATGTGCATGCAAAAAGAATTTATATTCATGAATATTTTAATCCATTGTCCCAATCATCCAAAGCGGTCCCTTGATGTGTTTTTGTAGCCTCTCATACATGAGTTGAATCAGTTGTGGTATACATGAGTTCGTACATATGACTGTTCGAGGGAATTTTTTTTTTACGATATGTGAGGTGATTATGTGGATAGTAAACAACTTCCCTATATACATAATGATATCAGGTTGGACGACGCATGAGAGGTTATCTTGTCCTTATTGCCTCGATCAGACAGATGCGTTTCAGCAGAAACATGTTGGTTTGATTGTCACCGCCAGTTTATACTAATCAACCATCCATATTGGAGAAACAAGTGGCTGTTTAGGAAGAACAAAATTATGCGTGTCCTGATATGCTCAATTTAATACCCTAAGATACTAAAGCAGTTGTTGTAGTAAGTGTAGGGGTCGAACCACAAAGACTCACAGAAATCACACAATAGATTATGAAGTGTCGAATTACGCTAATCCAAACAGATGTAATTAAAAACAATGCAGAAATTAAAAGGGTTGTAATTCAATTGGGAAAATATAGGCCCAAGGTTTTTCTCAGGAAATCAATGAATGCAGATAAACTAACTAACATGATTCAGATTTAGCACGGTTCTTGAACTCAAATCACTAAAATATAATTAACCAACTCTCGTTGCGAAAACTATCTAAATCTAAATCATAGGAATTCCAAATCTCTTTGCGAATCCTAAATTCTAAATCAGCTTTAATATCAGGTTTGATATGTTCACAAATCAATTAAACCAAATCTCTTTGCGAATAATCAATTTGCTCACCTAGGTTCTATCAGGTAATTAATCGCACTCTCGTGCCTAATCAATTATCCTAAGATCTAAATTCCAGATTTGTCAACCTAGAATTAGCTTTGAACACAACCTAAGGTGAAGAACTAATTCAGATGGTGAATCCTAAACAGATAATTAACCTAGCATTCAGAGAAATCCTTTATGAGAAAACCCTAAACCTAAAGTGGATCTACTCAGACATGGCAATTGAATTAAAAGACATGTTTGAATAAATCATCAATAGAATAATAACAAGGGTTTAAGATCTGATCTCGGACGAAGGGAGATTCAGACTTGTCTCAAACCAAAGTAAAATAATGCATAGCCTAAACAGGTGGCTGTAAAATCCTATTTATAACCTAAAACACGATATGGGCCATCTTGTAAATATCAAAGTCTTCTGGGCCAATTCTGCAATTCTTCAACTCTTCAATAAGTCGCGATCCTTCTGTTTCCTCGACGGGTATCGATCGATACTAGGCAGTATCGATCGATACTCAGGTGATTTTGACGTCTCAGCTACACGGATCTTCTGCTTCGCTCCAGAATGTTCCAGAAAGCTCCAATATCTTCCAATTAAGCTCCAAACGTGCTATGACCTGTAAAAGACTCTAAAATACTACAAAGCACTAGAAAGACTCTATAAAAGGACTTATATCATGGTCTAAACAGGGTAAAAACCATGATATATCATGTCCCCTTACATGTGTATATATTTAGGGAAGATCTTGAAGCGCAAATAAATCATTTTGGGGCACAAAAACGGTGATTCGTGGGGGAAATTGGCACACGTTAGCTAATATGCATGATGGATACTAGGTGAATCACAATTGGCACAAAATTTTTTTTTTTTGAGAACTTTCGTACTGGAAAAATAATCTACTGAGACACAATCTTGATGTCATGTACATTGAAAATAACTTTTTTGATAACATCATGCATAGACTAATACTATTCCTTTTACAAAACTATACATAATCAAAAGATCGTTGCTACTAAATTTAGAAAGCTAAAAGAGAGAAAAGTTGTTGACTGGTGAGGAAATTGAGGCTACAAAAAACTCAAAAGAGAGAAGACCAAAAGAATGAGAGACTATGGGCGCAATTGGGATAAGTCGGAAGATATCATTTTTGGGGGTGTTGATGACGTGGTATACTTAGCCCACATGTAATGTGGGACCCAACGTGCGTGTTGTGATTTACACATTTTTGAATTGGTGACGTGGACAAAATCAAAACCTAGGAGCCTGGGAGGTTACAGTTAAATCTTGGTATGCAATTAAAGCGAATCTTTCACGGTGGATTGTTGCGAGTGTTTAAAGTTGTTTGTTTGATAACTCAGGTGATCCGTTTGAACTAGGGGACCGCCGACGGAGCAGCTTCGGGTTTCTATTCCTGACTGTAGACCAGTGCATCATCCCCCCAACACTGACTAATCTTGGGGTCCGGAGAGACCATGTGAAAGCTCCGGTGGCCAAACTCTTGTAAATCATGGATTCATTATCAGTGTTTAAAGTTGATAGAACAACGTCGTCTGTTTCCAATAATCTTGTAATTATTTCGGTATTTTTGTTTTTTTTTTCAGTAGATCCCTGAACTTTACAAAATCTTTGTTTTATTAGACCTTCAATTTATAGTCGATTTTAAACTAATTAGGTTTCATAAAAAAAGTAAAGTCCTTTTATTTGGGCGATTTCTTGTAAATCACTAAATTAGTATCGCTTTATGCAGGTTTTTTACTTATAACCAGGCAATGATAGCCTTCCGGGTCTCTTCCCGAGTGCTTGATACAAGACTTTTTAGTCTCTTATGAGGTATCAATACCCTCTAAACGATGTAGCATAAAGAGGTTATCAATCCATAATTGAGAATTTATCATAATCACTAAGAATGCAAGGAGTCTATGTAATTTAAGCTAAACGAGTGGTTTGTGATTAAGTAACCAAATTAAGCAACTAAAATAACTAAGCAAGATTGAATTCAATTAACAAAAGCGGAACAAGAGATAAGGTTAATGATTAAGAGGTGATCTAAATCCAATTAGTGGTGTTCAATTACTCAAGAAGCTAATCCCTAGGCAATAGATCTCTAATCTAGATTAGTTCTCTTTCAAGCAACTAATCACTATGCTAATTATCAAACCCATTAGCAAATCATCATTTGTGGATTATCAATTAGCAAGCATTAAGAATCATAACAAGATCAACCAAAGATATACCCTAAACAACTAATGTCTTAGGTTAGGAACATAAATCTCTTGTCTAGTTTGGTCTTGACATTTCATCAAACACTTGGTGTTCATGAAATGCCTAATGATCTAGACCCACTCTTTCAAGCTAGATCTAGCATTAGGGACTCTAGACAAGAAGGAATATAAGATTATCTAATCCTAAACACCACTAATCAAACCCTAGATCCCCCTAATCAACCTCATCTCAAGATCCTTAAGACTACTCACTAATCATCATGGGTTTAACAAGTCCAAGGAAAAAAGTGTTAAAACTCATGATCAAGATGATTGAATGATTAGAAAGTAGAAGATAGATGGATTAAATCAAGAAACAATACTCAAATTAGCCCTCACAAATTAGGTTTTTGGGCTTAAATACTGAATAGTAACGAACCGTGTCGACCCGGAACAAACCGGGTACCGACCCGGTTTAAATGGGTAAAAAGTGCTTGGTATCGATCGATACCCTCGGTATCGATCGATACCTAGGACGCACCAAGTTTGTTCTTCAGTGATACCGAGGTCACTCCTCGGTATCACAGCTCCGTATTAAGGGCCATTTCCCCCGGGATTCTTCCTGTGGCAATACCGAGCTGTGGTACCGAGCAGGAGCATCGGTATTGCCACTCGGTGTCGATCGATACCTAGTGCTGATCCTGGTATCGATCGATGCTGCTTCAGTCGATACCGAGGTCACTCCTCGGTATCTTTGCTCCGTGTTAAGGCCATTTCCCCCCGGGTTCTTCCTGGGACCTAAAGCAACTCCTAATATTAAAGACCCACCAAAGACCCACTAGGACCTCCCTCCTCCTCTCTCTTAAGCTTCTATTATACAAGGGACTGTGTAATTTAAGTTTGGGGGAGGGTTTATGTGTTATCTAACATCGTTTTTGATGTTCTTATTTTGATATTTTGCACCTTGAGTCTCATGCATATCATGCATTTTCAATAAATTTGAAAATTTTGAACTTTTGTGCATTCATATAGGATTGAGTCTAGAATACATAGCACGTAGACAATGCATTGCATGCGCATTAGGAGCTAGAATGATTCCCCTTTGCGAAGTATTGCTTTAAGAGTTTAAGTCCTATGCTCTAGATCTCGTGTGCGAAATTAAGGTCGAACCATGTTTGGATTTCATGTCTCATTACTTAGTTCTTAGCCAAGGCAAGTTGATTTGAGTCCATTCCTACTTAAGTGATAACCATAATTCGACATTGTAATTATCATGCTTGTGCATTGCATAGTGAATGCATGGTTACCACATACATATTTGGGCTATCTTATCCGCTTTGCCACTCTCTTGTTAGCCCGAATAGCCGATTACCATCATTGGAACGGTTAACAATTCCCTTAACCCAACCTCTTTTCAAGCCGAATGCTACTTGTGAGTGATTGTGAGGCCTTTTTCGAATCAACTAGGAAAAAAGTGTTGAGTTTAGAACGACAAGGAAAAACTTCCATGTAGAACTAGCTCGGCATAAATGAGTTAGACATAGGATAAGGCTAGATAGGTTGGGAACTTGGGACAAGGGAGAAAGAAGAGATTGCGGGAATGAGAAAAAGGGATGAAGAAGAATAGGGGATAAGCAAAAAGCTTGAAACGGTTGGCTATATTCGTTTATGGGAAAAGCTCTAAGTGAAAAAGGAAAGAAAAGAGTCTCTAGTCTTCAAAAGAAATAAAGAAAGCCAAAAAAGCTTAAGCAAAGAAAAGAAACAAGAGAGACTAGAGAAAATAAAGAAGAGCTAAGAAAATAAAAATGTTGAAAACCAACCCGTTTGGTGAAGAAGGAAATCCCCTAGGTGTTTAAAGAGAGAAGGAAAGTGAGGTGATACGAGTAGTAAAGGCAAAACGCCTTGCAAAAAGGGTAGCTTAGGAGGATCTTCATTGGGGTTTAGAGATTAGGAGTCAAGTTCGATAAGGGACATTTGGGTAGATGTAAGTCAACCTTGTATGCATCTATTGGGCTTTACTCTTAGCATTTTGCATTAGTTGATTCCTTTTGAGAGAAACCCTCGCTCGGAAACCGTCACTTGTATCGAGATCACCTTTATCTCGAAACCTCTACCTTAGCCAAATGCATTCACTTGCCTTGCATAAGCATGATTCACTTGGAAAAAGTCTAATAAATGTTAAAGGATTGGATGATTTGAAAGCTTGTGTAGGTTGAGATTTGAGCTTGGTTCATGTAAGGATGAGCATGGCTAGTCCCTTTTGAGTAGACATGTTTGATCATACTTTAGAGTTTGCACTTGGACTTGAACGCTTTTAGTGATGCTTTTGCTTGAGGACAAGCAAAGAAGTAAGTTTGGGGGAATTGATATACTCTCATATTACATATTTTAGCATGCATTTCATGCATGGTATTGTATAGTTCTCATGCATAATCATGGTCTTATCATGCAATTAGGTTCCAAATTTGATATTAGGAGTTGCTTTAGGTCCTAGTGGGTCTTTAGGCATTTTGGAGTCATTACTAGGTGCTTTTGGAGGAGGTTCGAGACCCGAAGAGAGGAGACAGAGACCACACCGAGCATCGATCGATACCAGGTGTGGCACCTAGTATCGATCGACACCGAGGGGCAATACCGATGCCACTACTCGGTGTCACAGCTCGGTACTGCACAGGAAGAACCCGGGGGGAAATGGCCTTAACACGGAGCAAAGATACCGAGCTGTGACACCGAAATAAATGGCTTCCTCAGGTAGTTGATCATCTATAGGGACGTCTGCATCGATCCGCATTCGTGAGAGATGGTCAGCGACTCCGTTCTCTATGCCTCTCTTGTCCTTAACCTCGATGTCATATCCTTGTAGCAAAAGAACCCAACGACAAAGACGAGGCTTGAGATCCTTGTTATTCATCAGATACTTAAGAGCAGCATGATCAGTATGAACGACCACCTTGCTTCCAATAAAGTAGGATCAGTTTTTCGCCAATCGGTCAGCGATTCGTCCTCCTGCGTTTGAGAGGAACGACTTTGAGCTGAAACCTGCTTACTACACTCTAGTGGGACATCATCTCTTTCATGGTCTTCCTCATGAACATCCGATGGACCATGTGGAGAAATTCGAGGACTTGGTCACTAGCATCAAGAGCAATGGAGTGTCCTACGATTATCTCTTCTGCAAGCTTTTCCCCTACTCTCTAGGTGGAGAAGCTACTTACTGGCTGAGGCAGCTACCTCCTGGATCGCTAACTAATTGGGAGGACACTAAGAGGGCCTTTCTGATTAATTTCTACGATGATGGACGATCTGAAGATCTGAGGAATAAAATCTCCACTTTTTCTCAAGGACCTACTGAGGCGTTCAAGGCTGCTTGGACGAGATTCAGATCGTACCAGAGAGATTGTCCACATCATGGATACTCTGATGTGCAGCTGCTGGGTATCTTCTTTCGAGGAGTAGATTGGAGGTATCAGATGGCTCTGGATTCTTCAAGCAATGGTAATTTCAACACCAGATATCCTGAGGACGCCTATGTGTTGATTGAGAACTTTGCCTCTAGCAGTAGCACCAAGAGTGCAGATTTCGAGCGCAAGAAGCTGGCTAGTAATCATGATGGATCGCAGATCGCTGAGTTTAAGGCTCAGCTGGATTCGATGCACAGTCTTCTGCTGGGAAAGACAACAAAGGCCGTTCATTTCGCTGAAGATGTAGAAGTGTTTAACGAGAGTGAAGCAGAAGATGTCAACTACATTGGTGGTTCTGGCTTTCAGGGACAGAGGAACCAATTCTACAACAATCGGAGCTTCAACAACAACTTCCAGCAAGGAGGACTCAACCAGAAGCCTGCCTAGAACAGCGGTTACACCAGGAACTACGGAAGTCCTTCTTACGAGCCTGTGACTGCTAAAACATCAGAGAACAAGATTGAGGCCATGCTTGAAACACTCGTTTAAGGACAGCAGCAGATCACAGTGACCTTCAATGGTAAGATGGACGCCATGTACGAAGATCTAAGTGGAAGGATCGATGCTCTTGGTATTGGTCAGAAGAAGCTGGAAACTCAGGTAGCTCAGACTTCAGAAGGTTCGAGAAGACAATAAGGTTTTCTTCCAGGAAAAGGAGAGAACCCAATGGCACACATCAATGCCATTACCTTGAGAAGTGGTAAAGAGGTCACTTCAGGAGCAAGAGTAGACCAACCTGCTGTGAATTGACATTTTTTTATAGACCAACCAATGGGGTATCGATCGATAGACGGGGTTTGAAAGTATCCCGTTTCAGAATTGTAACCGGCATCAATCGACACTTGGGGGTATCGATCGATGCTCTGGCGATTTCAGGATCCTCATCGAAATTTTCTGCACTTGAGGAGATCGCATTGACGTGTGCTCTTGGATTTTCAGTTCTTCCTGGAAGAAAACCTTCCTGCCTCTGCACAGCTGATGCGGTTTGAGCGACCTGAGTTTCCAGCTTCCTCTGGGAGAGACTGACAGCTTCAATCTTCCCATTCAGGTGGTTAATTTTCCTATTCAGGTGGTCAATTTTCCCATTCAGGTCAGTGTACAGCGAGTCAAACTTCCCATTGAAATCCACCTGCAACTTCTGCTGTCCCTGAAGAACCTGTTCCATCATGAGTTCCATCTTATTGTCTGTGGACTTTGGAGGAATGGGTTGGTACGAAGAGTTCCCGAAATTTCGAGTGTTGTTGCTGAAGTTCCGGTTGTTGTTGTACCCAAATTGCTGACCCTGAAATCCAGAACCACCAACGTAGTTACAATCTTCCACTTCATCCTCAGCATCAAAGTGGACAGTCTTCTTCGACTTCCCAAGCAAAATGTCCAGCTTTGCTTGAACTTCAGCAATCTGAGACCCATCAATTCCTGCAGCTTGCTTCTTCCTGTCGAAATCAGCATTCTTGGTGCTATTGCTAGACGCCAAGTTCTCAATCAGCACGACTGCATCATCTGGATACCTGGTGTTAAAATTCCCATTACTCGCAGTATCCAGAGCCATCTGGTATCTCCAATCGATCCCTCTGTAGAAGGTGCCCAACAGCTGAACCTGATTGAACCCATGGTGCGGACAATCCCTCTGATATGACTTGAAACGAATCCAAGCAGCTTTGAGTCCCTCTGTTGGACCTTGAGAAAACTGGGAAATTTTGTTCCTGAGCTCTTCGGATCTTGCGTCATCATAGAAGTTGCACAGGAATGCATTCTTGGTCTCTTCCCATGTAGTTAGTGAACCAGGAGTCAACTGCTTCAGCCAATAAGCAGCATCTCCACCAAGAGAGTACGGGAAGAGTTTGCAGAAAAGATATTCATTGGGCACTCCATTGTACTTCATACCAGTGACCAAATCTTCGAATCTCTCGATATGATCCATGGGATGCTCATGAGGTAAACCATGGAAAGGGCTCTGACTTACAAGAGCATAGTACGCAGGCTTCAGCTCGAAGTCATTCCTCTGAAAAGTTGGGATGCGAATCGCAGATCGATTGGCATAGAAATGATCAGGTCTGTTGTGCTCGGCAAGTGTTCTACCTCGATCACCTGCAGCATTCCCAACGTTGGTGCGCCCAGCTGGCGCGACAATCTCAATAATAGCAGCAGAGGCAACGACGTTTCCAGCTTCATCAAGGCGCTGCCCTCTATCATTGCACACATGACCCTCTTGGTCTCTCAGAATCCCACCCTCATCAGCTCTTAAAACCACTGGGTTATTCATCCCTGATGTTTGCTTGGTCTTTCTGTTTGTGCGTTCCACAAGTGCTAGCTGTTCCAGTGACAGTTTAACTAGCTGAGTGCTCTTGTTGCTTCTGGTTTCACGAACAAGCATACACCTGCAAACAAAACACTAGACAAGGCACGTAAGTAACCAAAAAAATACGTTGAGTATCGATCGATACCAAGTGGTGTCGATCGATACCAACAAAGAAATCGCCGGCGTATCGACCGATACTAGTGAGTATCGATCGATACTGACGGACTTAGTCGAAACTCGATAGCTAAAATCTAAAGGCGAAATTGAGTCCTCGGCAACGGCGCCAAAATTGATATGCTCAATTTAATATCCTAACATTACTAAAGCAGTAGTTGTAATATAGCTAGGGGTCGAACCACAAAGACTCACAGAGATCACACAATAGATTATATAGTATCGAATTAAGCTAAGCCAAGAGATGTAATTAAAAGCAATACAGAAATTAAAGGAGTTGTAAATCAATTGAGAGAATATAGGCCCAGGGTTTTTCTCAGGAAATCAATGAATGCAGATAAACTAACTAACATGATTCAGATTTAGCGCAGTTCTTGAACTCAAATCACTAAGGTATAATTAACCAACTGTCGTTGCGAGAATTATCTAAATCTAAATCCTAGGAACTCCAAATCTCTTTGCGAATCTTAAAGTCTAAATCAGCTTTAAAATCCAGGTTTGATATGTTCACAAATCAATTAAACCAAATCTCTTTGCGAATAATCAATTTGCTCACCTAGGTTCTATCAGGTAATTAATCGCACTCTCGTGCCTAATCAATTATCCTAAGATCTAAGTTCTAGATTCGTCAACCTAGAATTAGCTTTGTACACAACCTAAGGCGAAGAACTAATTCAGATGGTGAATCCTAAACAGATAATTAACCTAGCATTCAAAGAAATCCTTTATGAGAAAACCCTAAACCAAAAGTGGATTTACTCAGACATGGAGAATGAAACAATCAACATATCTGAATAAATCCTCAATAGAATAAAAATAACAAGCGGTTCTTGGATCTGATCTCGGACGAAGGGAGATTCAGACTTGTCTCAAACCAAAGTAAAATCAAAGTATAAAAAGCATAGCCTAAACATGTGGCTGTAAAATCCTATTTATAACCTAAAACACGACTTGGGGTCTTCTTGTAATTATTAAAGACTTCTGGGCACTTTTGCAATTCTTCAAGTCTTGGAAAACTCGCAGGTCGTATCTTGCTGCGATGGGTATCGATCGATACCAGGGGGTATCGATCGATGCTTGTCGTGAAATCAGGTACTCAGCAACACGAACCTCATCCTTTGCACCAAACTGCTCCAGAAAGCTCCAATAACTCCAATTAGGCTCCAAACGTGCTAGAACCTGTAAAAGACTCTAAAAGACTACAAAACACTAGAAAGACTCTATAAAAAGGACTTATATCATGGTCTAAATAGGGTAAAAACCATGATATATCAGTTACCCTTTTATGTGGGTAATTGAGGAGTGTGAGCACTCCATGGTGGGTCTTTGAGTTCAAGCTTGAGGATCTTGCTCATGACCTCTTGAAGACCGGCTTCCCCTTTCTCCTTAAGCTCGGGTGTGAGGATTGCCTTGACCGAGGCAAAGGCATTGGACCGTTCCTCACACTTGACTTTGTACTCAATCACCCCGTCTTGATGTTTCCAAGGGGTGAGAGTAATGGTGAAAGGTTGGCTTAGCTTGGACTTAGACCCATCAAGCATACTTGGCTCGTTTTTCACCTTGGCCTTGGTCTTTGCCCTCTTCTTAACAACCTTGCTACCTTGAACCTCATTCTCCATCGTGTTTTGGAAGAGGGACCCTAAGCAATAACCCTCCAATGCACGGGCTTCTTCATCATCACCATAACCCAAAACCGTTTTCTCATGAGGTTCTTCTTTCTCTTCACAAACTTGTGGGGGCGAAGCTTCATGAACCATCTCACAACTACCCGCATACTTCACTTCCTCGGCACGAAACTCATCATCATCAATATTAATTGTGCCACAAAGCTTGGTGGAAGAAGCCTTCATTGGGTAGTAAACCTTGTCGTTCACATTCATAAGAGCTACCCTTTAGTTTTTGAAGTCCATGCTTGCACCGGTAGTATTGAGGAATGGGTTTCCAAAGAGGAGTGGGAGCTTGTTGGCCTTCTTCATTTCCATAACAACGAAATCCTTTGATACTATGCAATACCCAATTTTGAGCGGATAATCTTCAAGGAGACCAAGTGGCTTCCGTGAAGAAGGATCTCCAAAAGTGATGGAAGATGGGTGATGTGTGATGTTTCTTATCCCTAGAATCTTAAGCATCTCGTAGGACATGACGTTTACACTTGAACCGGAGTCACATAGAGCATCCTGATTCTCCAAATCTCCAAGAGAGCAAGCTATAGAGAATTTACCGGGGTTCCCGAGCATGGGGATAGTCTTAGGCGCGACCTTTGTCAATTCTTGTGAATCAATGCAAGAAACACTACCCTTATCTTCAACCATGGTCACGTCTTCATCATTCCAAAGGGTCACCCCCCCCCCCACCTTGTTCCTCAATGTCCACATTGAGATTCAAGGGAACGTGGCTAGGACAAAGTTCTTCGACTTGTGAACCATAGAGTACAAGCTCAATTCCCGAATAACGGCTTCATTCGCATCATTAGAATGTGATTCATTAGAGAATATGGCATTGCAATACTCCTTTGAAGTTTGTATGGCTTTTCCATGTGAAGAACTTTGAGGATGAGGTGATGAAGAAATGGCTCCCTTGGTCTCCATTTGTTGCACTTTAGAGGTCAATGCTTCAAGCTTCTTGTGGAGATCGTTGTATGAGCAAGCCATTTTGGTATTGATTTCCTCCATCTTCTTTCTCATATCCATTGCTCCATTAGCTTGTACTTGTAGGAGTTGTTGAAGCACATTCTTCATTTCAAGGTCTTAAGACATGGAGTTGTTACCTTGAGCTTGTGGTGCAAGACCTTGCCGGTGGAGGGATGAATGGAGCCTTGTTATAGTAGCCGCCTTGGTGTTGATTGTTGTTGAAAACCCGTTGATAGTCACCATGGTTCCCAACATAATGCACTTCCCCTTGGTTACTCAAATCCACCATTTACTCATGGGACCCTTGATTTCCTTCAAACTCACCAACAAAGTGAACCGATTTTGGAGAAGCATTAAGAAGCTTGTCAATCTTGTCGTTGATAGTTTTCATCTCCTTAGCCCTCCTTTGCTCTTCAAAATCGCTAGTGGTTCGTGTGGCCCGATTATACTCATCACCATAGGTGCCACCGCTTTGGGCAAGGTTCCCTACCAATTCCATTGCTTCATTCACCTTCTTGGCCAAGAAGTTTCCATTGGAAGCGGTGTCTAGCAATATTCTTGTCTTTGGAAGTGCTCCACAGTATAGTGTGCTCAATAGAGAAGCATCATTGAAACCGTGATGAGGAGGACATTGCATGTTGTAGCTCCTAAACCTTTCCCACGCCTCATTGAAAGTCTCATTTGAGCGTTGAGTAAAGCTCGAGATCTCATTTCTTAGCTTGGCCGTCCTTGAAGGTGAGAAGAATTTGGCAAGGAAGGATCTCTTGCATTCATTCCATGTAGTGATAGACCCTTGAGGCAATTTTTTCTCCCATTGATGTGCTTTGTCACCAAGGGAGAACGGGAACAAATGAAGCTTGAAACCATCCTCAGAGATTCCATTCATGTTTGTCAAGCCACATACTCTATCAAAATGATCAAGATGATCCAAATGGTCTTCCACTGGCAAGCCATGAAATTTTTTACTTTGGACCAAGTTAATGAGACCCATCTTGACGTCATGTCCATCGGTAGTGGTCTTATGCCTGTTCGCATAAGCATTGGCCGCATCTCCCGCTCCAACAATGTTTTGGGCTTGTGAAGGGTGGTTTTGAGCTCTAGCATTACGGGCGGGGTGTGATGGGTGTTCTTGCTCATAAGCCACGTGCTCATTGTTGGGATCAACCGGAATTTCTTCGACGTTTGCCATTTCCAACCTCTCAATGTGTTGAGCTCGTCCTCTTTCTCTCCTTTCTCTAATCCCACGTTCCAAGAGATGTATGTCGTCTATTGGCTCAACAAGGTTTTGTGCACCTCTAGCCCTTGTGTTCATACACCTATATGAAAAGAGAAGACTAGATAGAGAGATTAGTAAACAAAGAAAATAAAAAGCTTTATCTCAAAGCCGATGCTTTCATCGAACACATTGTGTTCTTGGAGAAAGAAAATAAAATCTCTTATTTAGTTCTTGGAGAATTTCATCGAACACATTGTGTGCATGAAATCCCATATGGTCTAGATTAGCTTTCTCAAGCCTAATCTAGCATTATGAACCCTAAATAAGAGAGGAAACATGTAATCTAATCACTAGACATCATAGATCAAACAAGAAAACCCCTAATCAACCTCATCCACGAGCTCTCAAAGGTCATACTCACTAATCATGGTGAAACCCTCAAATCCATAAGAAAGATGATTGAATCCATGATTAGATATTAGAAAGATTAAAATAAATTAAAGACAAGATAGATTAAGAATAATTAAACTTAAGATTGCATTAAAATCAAAATGTTTCTTTCAAAAATCCAAGAACAAAACACAAGAGAGGTTTATGCCTTAGGAAAATTTTGAGAAAAAAGACTTAGCATGAAATTTGGGTCTTTTTGCAATTTATAGGAAGCTGGGCGGAGCAGATCAACCCGGGACAAACCGGGTATTGACCCGGTTGAAAGTTCGTTGAAGTAAGAAGAGCACCGGTTGGTAAAATCGCGATATCTCCTGGAATACATGTTCGAATGGTTCCAAACCACCTCCTGTGGACAGCTAACTCACTGGGCTACAACGTTTTTGAAGACCACCGAGGCTAATTCGGAATGCAGCCCCTTCGTCCAGCCAGGTCTTTCAGACACCTCATGTGAGCTCGACTGGTTTGGGTGAGATAAGTGTTACACCGACTTGTGACGTCGGTGTAATTCCTTGAAGCTTCAATACCGATGTCACTGATCGGTGCTACATATCGGTGCTAAGGAAATTTAGCTCCTGTTTCCCCACCAATTTGTTGCACCGACTTGTGACCTCGGTGTTGAAAAAATTAACCGTCTCGGCCATGCGGACCTGTCTCTGGTATATCAACCATATCTATCAAACCACATGCCCGAATGACTTGATTATAACTCCAGTAGAAAGATAACTCATCCCTATAAAACTTTAATGAACACCTCCGAAGCTAAATCAGATCAGAAAGCCTTCGTTCTGCAGGTTCTTTTGGACGGTTCGGATGATCCTTGTATTCTATTTTGGTCCATTTATCCAAATATTCCCAAAATGCCTCCAAGGTACTTAAACACACTCCAAAACATGCAATACTCTCTAGGACATAGTGCACACACCTTAGACTCTATTTTAATACCAAAATGCTATGAAAACTATGAAAGACACATGCATGAGACCTAAAACACTAAGTTATATGCATGCTAAAAAGGGTAAAATATGGGAATATCAGTATATATGAGTTCGTACATATATGATTGTTCGAGGAAATTTTTTTTTATGATGTGTGCAGTGCTTATGTGGATAATAAAAAACTTCCCTATATACGGAATGCTATCAGGTTGGACTTCGCATGAGAGGTTATCTTGTCTTTATTGCCTCGATCAGACAGATGCGTTTCAGCTTAAACATGGTTGAAAAACATGTTGGCTTGATTGTCACCGCCGGTTGATACTAATCAACCATCCATATTGGAGAAACAAGTGACTGTTTAGGAAGAACAAAATTGTGCGTGTCCCCCCACATGTGTATCTATTTAGGGAAGATCTTGAAGCGCAAATAAATTATTTTGGGGGCACAAAAACGGTGATTCGTGGGGGAAATTGGCATATTCCAGCTAATATGCATGATGGATACCAGGTGAATCACAATTGGCACAAGACAAATATTTTTTGAGAACTTCCGTACTGGAAAAATCATCTGTTGAGACACAATCTTGATGTCATATACATTGAAAATAATGTTTTTGATAACATCATGCATAGACTAATACTATTCCTTTTACCAAAAATATACATAATCAAAAGATCGTTGCTACTAAATTTAGAAAGCTAAAAGAGAGAAAAGTTGTTGACTGGTGAGGAAATTGAGGATACAAAAAACTCAAAAGAGAGAAGACCAAAAGAACGAGAGACTATGGGCGCAATTGGGATAAGTCGGAAGATATTATTTGTGGGAGTGTTGATGACGTGGTATACTTAGCCCACATGTAATGTGGGACCCGACATGCGTGTTGTGATTTGCACATTTCCGAATTGGTGACGTGGACAAAATCAAAACCTGGGAGCTTGGGAGGTTACCGTTAAATATTGGTATGCAACTAAAGCGAATCTTTCATGGTGGATCGTTGCGAGTGTTTAAAGTTGTTTGTTTGATAACTCATGTGATCCGGTTGAACTAGGTGACCGCTGACGGAGCAGGTTCGGGTTTTTTATATGACTGTAGATCAGTGCATCATCCCTCCAACACCGACTAATCTTGGGGCCCAGAGAGACTATGTAAAAGCTCTGGTGGCCAAATTCTTGTAAATCATGGATTCATTATCAGTGTTTAAAGTTGATAGAACGACGACGTTTATTTCCAATAATCTTGTAATTATTTCGGTATTTCTGTTTTTTTCAGTAGATCCTTGAACTTTACAAAATCTTTGTTTGATCAGACATTCAATTTATAGTCGATTTTAAACTAATTAGGTTTCATAAAAAAAGAAAAGTCATTTTATTTGGGCGATTTCTTGTAAATCACTAAATTAGTATCGCTTTCTGCAAGTTGTTTACTTATAACCAGACAATGGTAGCCTAGTGGTTGTCGACTTTGAAATCCGTGAACAGTGATCTCCTCTGAGTTCGATTCCCAGTAGAAACAAACAATGTTGTTGTTTGGTCAAATGAGATATGTGGCTAATATCTTTGCCTCATTTGCAAACCCGGGTGTACCCTTAGTCCGTTGGTAATACACCCCGAGGGGATTAGTCTGGGGCCTAGAATTTAACCCTAAGTTATCAAAAAAAAAAGAAAAAAAAGTTATTTACTTATTGTTTTTCCTTTTTCCGAGACTTTCCTTTTTTTATGAAACCTAATTAATTTAATTATCATGGCTACATATTAATTCGTAGAACGTTGTACATTGTACAAAACTCTACCTGTTTCCATTTTTTCACATAAATAATTAACGGTAAAACAACTATCGTAGTTAAGAAAAGAGAAGAAAAAAGGAAACTCGAAATAACTTTCCTTTTTGGAGAAGCAAATAATCGTTCGTTACTGAGAAAAACTCTTAACTAGTATAAATATATCACCACCCCTCACAGATTCAACAATCGCTCTAAAACCTCTCACACTATTCTCCAAAATCACACAGATTATTAATCACTCTCTAAGATATGGCAATCGCCGATAGTCCGTTTTCGATGTCGACCATGTTCAATGCTTTACAGCAAATCCGTTTCTCAAAAGGAATCTCCGGTTGCATTCCTCCTCCGGGATTCGCCCCACGCGCCTCCTCCGCCGTAACAAACACGCGGTTAAACGAGCTGTTCAACATAATGACTAGCGGCGAAGGTGTGGCCCAGTTTAAAGAGATGATCTCAAAGTTTGACCGGAGAGAGCTTCAGTTGCTCGCGTCGTTGCTGACGTCAGACTCCGGCTACTTCACCGAGATCGTCCGAAACAAGTACGGCTCCAGACGCGTGCAGAAGCTCCTCGGAATATCAGATGACGTGGACGCGTTCTTCTACGCCGCTATCTTGCGCCGTTTCCTCCACATCATCACCGACAAGTACGCATCCTACGTGGCGATACGAGCTATGATCGTTTTCGACCAGGAGAAGAAATATGCGATGTACGAGCACATTCTCCACTACGCGCTAGACATAGCGCGTGACCAACACGGCTGCATCGCGCTCAACGAGGTCATAACCGACGCCGATGATTCTTTCTACCGAAATCTGCTACTAGACGTAGTCGCGCACAACGCTCTCTTCCTAAGCAACGACACTTCAGGGAACTTCGTGGTACAACACGTGCTTAAACTGTATGATTTGCGTTGCACTCACAACGTCGCGGTTAATCTTCGTGGACATTGCGTTGACCTGTCATTTAAGAAGTACGGAAGCTACGTCGTAGAGAAGCTTCTGGATGCGGAGGAGTCAATGGTTGTGGTGGTAATGGAGCTTTTGGAGTGCGAAGGAGACAGGTTGATGAAGCTATCGAGGAATGAGTTTGGGAATTTCGTGGTGGTCAAGGCACTGAAAGCCACGCCGGAGATGTCTAGGGCTGATCTGTTTTGGGGTTTGGTGCATAAGCTCATGCCGTTTCTCCACCTCTTGCGTAGGTCTCACGGGAGCAACATTGCAAACATCTTGGAGTCGACCATTTAAGTTTCCTAGCTGACCAGAATAGTTGCGTGTGTCTTTGTCTCAAACTAGTTACACGATGCTCAAATTTTTCGTATTTTGATGTTTTAAGTTCTATTTTATGGTAATTATTGATATCTTGTAAGAAAGGTTTGTTGAAGAAGAGTTACAATTTGAAAAACATGAATGTTCATCGAAAGTTTTCTATAAATTGTAGTGTTTTTCTTAATTGCAAAACAAAACAAACCTAAGCCGATAAACTGATATTTTCAGAGAAACAAACCAAAACGGGTTAAAACTCAAAGCTCAAGAGATGTTTCCGAATTCTGATCCTAAAACACCATATCCAAAAATAGCAGCCACTCTAGCTAGAAACATAATATTCAAAAACATCGTTTACAAAACCGACGTTATGGTTAAAAATGGAGAAATATGTTTAGCATTATTTTTTTTTTTGAATTGGTGTGAAATATTAAAAACTTGCTATAAATATAAGTAATGTTATAGGGAATTAATGGGACTTTAGCTGGAGATTCTCGCAGCAATTTGTACTCTGTTACAAGCTTAGGCATTTGGTTATTGATAAGGAATTGGGGGAGGGGGGCTTGAGAATTTAGGAAGACGATGAAGAGGGAAGCAAAGCAAGATAAGCCAACCGGACCACCTTACCATTCTGCGATTCTTCCCCTATTGATTGAAGTTGCTGCAATTCTCGGTGTTGTATGCTTTCTTTGTCTAAATCATAGCTCCAAACCTCAACTCCGAGTCCGATTCTTTCTCTTGTTCTGAAATCATCTTTGATTTCCTCTCTATAGGGAGAAATTTGTACCTCACATGACTAGAGATAAATCATATGTTAGTTTCCCCCCTTTCATCTAATTAACAACCACTTCCAGAAAATTAAAAATGAGTATAATCATCAAAAGTAGCAGCAGCCAGCATCTTGATCATGTCCATGATCATTGACAGAGTCTGAGCCAATATAACATTCTTTTGACTACCATAAATGACACGCAATAAAAAAAAAGACCCCCTTATCAAAAAAGGTCAGGTTGTTCAAATGATTGGAGACTCTGAGTAGATATCACAAATGCAGCGACTTCCCGACGAGATTTATAAGTATGACTGATAGGAAAAGTAACACTTAAATCCCAAACCAGAACTTCCTCTTCCTCAAAAGAATACACTTGCTCCCACTCTTTCCCATCCATTTTATACACTCCAAACAGATTTCTTTCACCAGATCGCACACGCAATATAATCAGAACATCTCCCGACACAGTAAGTCTGATTCCAACCTTGACATGACCCATGCTATTCATCTCGAAGGGACAACTGTATGGATTTGCTAGGATGCTCCGATAGATCACTGTTCAAAAGGTATTGAATTGAGAAACACAGAGGAAGCAGAGTCTGCACAAAACGTCAAATCGATTTTTGGCCAATATGTTGAAAAGCCCAAATCAAATCAATATGTTGTGAAGACAAAGCCCACTCAATCATCTTCATCACCAACTTCTTTCGACAAAAGCAAAGCTTCATTAATTCACAAGGACAATGGGACGTTGAAGACAAGTATGGGGCAAAAAGATAAGATCAAGCTGACAAATCGTTTCTCAGCCCTTGATGGCTTAAATACTGGTTGATTTGCAACACATGTCATGAGACATTAGGGTTTATGCTATGTGTATAAATATAGTCTCTCTTCTTTGTAAACCTTTAAGAAAAGAAGAAATCAAATCAATGTTCATCGCTTTCAGCTTTACTCTCTGAGTTTATCCTTTGCTTTCATGGTATCAGAGCCATGAAGCTATATTCTGTCCCTTCTCTCAATATCAGTAACTGTGTTACCATCACACTCACCGAAAGGAACTACCTTTTATGGAAATCTCAGCTTGAGCCTTTCCTCTCAGGTCAAGGGCTCATGGGATTTGTCACTCGATCTATTTCAGCTCCATCTTCCACCATAGACACTCATGGAAACGACGACATAGAAACCACCACACCAAATCCTGCTCACGCTATGTGGCACAAAACAGATCAAGTTGTCCGCTCGTGGCTTCTCGGTTCTTTTGCAGAAAGCATCCTCAGGGTAGTAGTTCATTGTTCCAGCTCTAAGGAGGTCTGGCTCTCCCTAGCAAAGCATTTTAATCGTGTGTCTTCATCCCGTTTGTTTGAACTGCAACAAAAGTTACAGACTTTGTCAAAAAATGAAAAGCCAATGTCTGAATTTCTGCAAGAGGTGAAGAGTTTGTGTGATCAACTAGAGTCTGTTGGGAATCCAAACACGGAGAAAATGAAAATCTTCACTGCTTTACATGGTCTTGATCGAGAATACGAGCCAATCAAGACAAGCATTGAGGGTTCTGTGGACATCCTTCCTAATCAGACATTTGAAGATGTTGTGCCTCGATTGAATGGTTATGAGGATCGTCTGAAGAGCTATCTCAGTGAGACAACAGTGTCAACACATCTCGCTTTTAACGTGACACGCAATAACAACTCAAACTACTTCAACAACAACATGTCCACCAGGGGCCGAGGAAACAGTTTTGGTCGCTTTGGCCGTGGCAGAGGGTCCTTCTCCACCACAGGCCGAGGCTTTCATCAGCAATTTAGCACCTCTCATGGATCTTATGGTACTGACAGTAGACCAACTTGCCAAATATGTGGAAACATAGGTCATCAAGCCCTACAGTGCTGGCATCGTTTCAACCATAGTTATCAGGATGAACAAATGCCTTTAGCTCTTGCTGCTCTACGCATTACAGAGGTATCTGATCAGGGTGGACATGAGTGGTACCCTGACACTGGTGCCTCCTCTCATGTTACAAACAGTTCTAGACATCTCCAGTTCTCTTAGCCTTACAATGGATCTGACTCTGTCATGGTTGCAAATGGAGAGTTTCTTCGTATTACTAACACGGGATCAGCCAACATTGCTTCAACCTCAGGTAATCTTCCATTAAAAGATGTTCTGGTTTGTCCAGATATAGCCAAATCTTTGCTTTCTGTCTCTAAACTTACTAAAGATTACCCTTTCTCCTTTGAGTTTGACTGTGATGGTGTGCGCATAAATGATAAGGACACAAAGAGGTTGTTGGTAATGGGAAGAAATCATGATGGTCTATACCTACTGGAGGCTCCAAATTTTCAAGTATTCTACTCCTCACGTCAACATTCAGCAAGTAATGAGGTGTGGCATAAGCGCCTTGGACATCCGAATGATCAAGTCCTCCACCAGTTGGTAGCTGCTAAAGCCATTTCAATAAATAAAAGTACCAAGACAGATTGTGAAGCCTGTCATCTTGGGAAAAGTTCTAGATTACCATTTTCTACTTCTACTTTTGTTGCATCTAGGCCCTTAGAAAGGATTCATTGTGACCTTTGGGGCCCCTCACCAGCAGTGTTTGTCCAAGGTTTCAGATACTATGTTGTCTTTATTGACAACTTCTCAAGATATTGCTGGTTCTATCCTCTGCGTATGAAATCAGATTTCTATCCCACTTTTGTTGCATTTCAAAATCTGGTTGAAAACCAGTTACAATCTAAGATTGGAATCTTTCAGTGTGATGGTGGAGGAGAATTCACAAGTTAAAAATTTATTTCTCATCTACAACAAGCACGCATACGACAATTCATTTCATGTCCCTATACTCCTCAGCAAAATGGAATTGCTGAGAGAAAGCACATGCACATAACATAACTTGGCTTGTCTATGCTCTTTCAGAGCAAAACTCCTCAAAAGTACTGGGTTGAAGCCTTTTTCACATCAAACTTCTTGAGTAACCTGCTTCCTTCATCTGTTGTTGACAACAAAGTTTCTCCTTTTCAAAAACTCTATGGTAAACCACCTGAATATTCTGCGTTGAGAACCTTTGGATGTGCTTGCTTCCCCACACTCCGAGACTATGCAACAAATAAGTTTGATCCTAGATCCTTGAGGTGTGTTTTTCTCGGATATAATGACAAGTACAAGGGGTATCGATGTTTATATCCTCCAACAGGAAGAGTTTACATCAGCCGCCATGTGATTTTTGATGAAAACAGTTATCCCTTTCAAGACTTGTATGCAAATTTACAATCGCTTGCTGTCACTCCTCTGCTTGATGCTTGTCAAAAGTGTTTTACCCCTCCAAAGCAAGCCTCTAATGAACCTGTAGTTATAGACTTTTCACCTGCATCACAAAATACTACAACTCCAATCCCTGCAGTAATGGGTCCTATCGTTCTACCAGCTCATACTCAATCACTTGATTCTTCTCTGTTCTCTGCAGCTGATTTTCCACCTTTCCTAACATCACAAGCTACAGCTTCGCAAGATTTGTCTACTAGTGCAGAAGGTGAGTATTCTGAGCGTACGACAGGCTTTGATCCTACATCTATAGGCGACAGTGCTCCAACCTCTGAAGTTAGGACATACATCCCTTGCTCATCACAGGCTCCAGCTTCGACTTCATCTTCCTCATCACCAGAAGCAGAGACATCAGCACATCCTATGCGTATAAGAGAAAAATCTGGAATTCGAAAACCAAATCCACGATATGTCCTCATGACTCAAAGAGCCTCATATCTTGAACCAAAAACGGTCACAATGGCCTTAAAAGATCCAGGCTGGAATGACGCAATGAATGTTGAAATGGGAGACTGTCATGAGACAAATACCTGGTCTCTTGCTCCGTACTATGAAAACATGCATGTATTGGGTAGTAAATGGGTTTTTCGAACCAAATTGAATGCAGATGGGTCTCTTCATAAGCTTAAGGCTAGATTGGTGGCACAAGGCTTCGATCAAGAAGAGGGTATAGATTATTTGGAAACTTATAGTCTTGTGGTGCGGAGTGCATACCTGACCTATCATTGTTTGTCTATGTTAAAAACCAGGATGTCATCATACTGTTCCTCTACGTAGACGATATGGTCATCACTGGAAACAACTCGTCTGTTCTTAATAATTTACTTGTTGAACTTAGCAAACAGTTTCGTATGAAAGACATGGGTCAACTCCATTATTTCCTTGGGATTCATGCACAATTTCACACAGAGGGGCCGTTCTTATCTCAACAAATACGCTGAAGATCTCTTAGCTTGTGCACAAATGAGTGACTGTGCACCAATGCCGAATCCACTCCCTCTCCAGCTCAATCGTATTCCAAATCAGTTTGAACTGTTTTTGAATCCTACTTACTTCCTAAGTCTTGCGGGTAAGCTGCAATACCTTACTCTTAGTCGCCCGGATATACAGTTTGCGGTTAACTACGTGTGTCAAAAGATACATGCTCCCACCATTTCTGACTTCCATCTCCTCAAAAGGATTCTAAGATATATCAAGGGCACCACCACCTTTGGAGTTTCATTTACTAAGAACTCGGATTTTGCCTTACGAGCGTATAGTGACAGTGATTGGGCGGGCTGTCCCGTTACAAGACGTTCAACAAGAGGCTTTTGTACATTCCTTGGTCAAAATATAATATCCTGGTCTGCGAAGAAGCAAGAAACGGTTGCCAAAAGTTCAACCGAGGCGTAATACAGAGCCTTATCAAAAACTGCAGGCGAACTAACTTGGATTGGTTCACTGTTAAAGGAACTTGGCGTACCACTGCATAAGACACCGGAGTTGTTCTGCGACAACCTTTCTGCTGTGTACCTCACTGCGAATCCTGCTTATCACGCCAGAACAAAGCATTTCGGTGTTCATTATCACTATGTGAGGGAATGTGTAGCACTCGGCACTCTTGTGGTTACACATATCCCAGGAACACTTTAGATAGCCGATATATTTACTAAGCCACTTCCGTATAATGCCTTTGTCTCTCTTCGGTACAAACTCGGTGTGGATGCTCCTCCCACACCAAGTTTGAGAGGGGCTATTGAACTGAGAAACACAGAGGAAGCAGAGTCTGCACAAAACGTCAAATCGATTTTGGGCCAATATGTTGAAAAGCCCAAATCAAATCAATATGTTGTGAAGACAAAGCCCACTCAATCATCTTCATCACCAACTTCCTTCGACAAAAGCCGAGCTTCATTAATTCACAAGGACAGTGGGACGTTGAAGACAAGTGTGGGGTAAAGAGATAAGATAAAGCTGACAAATCGTTTCTCAGCCCTTGATGGCTTAAATACTGGTTGATTTTCAACACCTGTCATGAGACATTAGGGTTTATGCTGTGTATAAATATAGTCTCTCTTCTTTGTAAACCTTTAAGAAAAGAAGAAATCAAATCAATGTTCATCGCTCTCAGCTTTACTCTCTGAGTTTATCCTTTGCTTTCAAAAGGGACAAGTGTATGGATGGTTTATGATGTCTCTAGCTAAACCTGAATCATCGAAACCCAAGATTCTGATTCTCCCAGTAAAGGTACACATGTAAAGCTTGTTGTCCTTATACGCCATATCCAAACACCCATCGCGTCTCGGAATCTCTCTCCATTGATCATCTCATGTCCTGCAATAAGCTACGTAATCGTCTCCCATTGTGTGTTCATCGAATGTCCACCCAACAATGTACTCTCTGGTTATTTCGTCTACCCACAAAACCACACTCCCAACTCCTACCCTGAAACCTCCCGTAAACCATTCACCGTTGCGAAGGTATGTTGTGTCGAATGTGTAATTCCCACTTCTTTTGAATTTTGCAGAAGCGTTTGAATCTAGAGATGGGAGATCGATGATCTCGCGCGTGAAGGGATTCAATACGTAGAAATATGCTTCCTCTTCTAACATCAAAACCAAGTTTCCCGAAGTCGCCAACACACGATCCTTGGCGAAGTCACCCATATATTCCGTTCGATAACACATTTCTTCTTCCGGATTGTAAAGTTTCCAGTACCGTCCCTCATTGCTTTCGGAATCGTGGAGAATCAACCATGAGAGCAAAATCTCGACGCGATGTTCCATCCCGAACAAACGGTTTTTGCTTGAGCGAAATCTGTAAAGCTCAAGCGCTTCAAAATCAACGACAAGACGTCGGAGTGAAGTTCCGACCAATTATGATTTCTTGGCATCTCTAGTAGAGCGTAGGCGTAGCAACTACGATAAAAGGCACTTTTTTTTTCAATATAATCTCTCGATTTATAAATAAAGTAGATTAGTATCCGCATATATGCGGATTTGTAATTTAATATTTTATAATCCGTAAAACAAAAATTAAAGAAAAAAATGGAAATCAAAATTAGATTACCCGTAAAAATATATAATACATAAATTTTAAAACAAAGTTTACGATGAAATAAATATATATTTTGAAAGAAAAATTTGGTGAAAAGATGCAGTAAATAACTTTTAATATTTTGGTGTGTAATTGACATACTACCAAATTATGGTTTATATAGAGATGAGAAATTATAATTATTTTCCGTTTATGATTAATTTTCTTAATCTAAATGGAAAAAGTAAGGAATATTTTTTTCATTTTTTTAAATTAATTTTTCATTTTAAGATAAATATCATTTTTTAAATTTATAATTTTATTTTCTTAGTAACTTTATCTTTTAAAATTATGAATCAAAATTTTTAAGTTTTTTTATAAATCGATTTAAAAATTTTCCAACTTTGACTTGACACGTGTCGCGATCATGCGAGTTACTAACTTTGAAACATCTTATTATAATACTAGGTTTTGCACCCTCGCTACGCGTGGGTATTNTATGATTAATTTTCTTAATCTAAATGGAAAAAGTAAGGAATATTTTTTTCATTTTTTTAAATTAATTTTTCATTTTAAGATAAATATCATTTTTTAAATTTATAATTTTATTTCCTTAGTAACTTTATCTTTTAAAATTATGAATCAAAATTTTTAAGTTTTTTTATAAATCGATTTTAAAATTTTCCAACTTTGACTTGACACGTGTCGCGATCATGCGAGTTACTAACTTTGAAACATCTTATTATAATACTAGGTTTTGCACCCTCGCTACGCGTGGGTATTGTTTCTAATACTATTTTGATAAAAATCATATGCGAGCAATTATATTTATTGAGATATTATTTTATGTATAATGGTGATTGTAATAATATATATTAAAAATATTTCAGTTTTAATCTCAGTAATTATATATAGTTTGTGAGGTTTCAACGGTCTTGTTTTGAATCTATATATTTCCCGTTTGAAAAATGTATTATATGGTCGAACATTTATAAGTTAGCATATCAAAGTCAACTAGTGTAACAAAGTAATCAAATTCTATTTTAATAACCAGAGTATTGACACGAACATAAAATATTATACATGACTTCTTTAAATCAAGAAAATAAGTTTTTTTAAAATAATTTTCAGTTTCATCTTCGTTAGATATGTTTTCTATGCAAACAACAAAAAAATTATAAAGTTATTATCTTTCCTTAGCTAATTTAACCAATACAAATTTCTGATTTAATCTACTAAATTGAAAAAAACTAATAAACACAACTCTTGCTTTCAATTTCATGACAACTTTAATTTTGAAACTAATTAAGACGATAGATGAATATGAAATGAATTTTGAAACTAATTTAAAATCACAAAAGATCGTTAATTTTTTGTCAGTTTTATCTTGAAGATGTAAAGACCGGACTTTTGTCTGGTATCATATTGGTTGTGGTAACTTTTAAATGATTTTTCAATGATTGTACCTAACTTCTTCCAATCAGAGTGAATAATTTTTTTATCATATTCATTTTCATTCTCGTTATATCCGTTTTCTATAAAAACAACAAAAAAAGCAAAAAGTTAAAAATTATTTTCCTTCCTTAAACTATTTTAATCAATACAAAATTTTAATTTAATATACAAATCAAAAAACAATGTAATAAACACAACTCTTGCTCTCATATCGATGAAAAAAATCAATTTTGAAACCAAAACAATATATAAATATGATATGATATGCTAGACGCTGCAAATTCGCCACTCTACGATTGATGTAGAGAAGGACATTCTAAATTGTCGTTAGCAGCTAGGATTATGACAATTAAAACTGATCATAATTTAGTTGAGGTTTGCATGGATGATTGTGTTGATCTTATTAAATAGTATTTGCCAGAGGATAATTTAGTTGCCGAAACATACTATTAGATACATAAGTTGGTTTTTAGTCTTGGGTTGCCTTCTTAGATGAAAGATGTATGTGTTGACAATTGTATGCTTTTTTGGAAATATGATGATAAGCTGTATGAATATCGATTTTGCCAAAAAACTGAGATTTAGGCCGCAAACTTCTGGGCGTATTAAGATATTGTACTAACGGATGTAGTATCTTCCTATAACTGATAGGTTAAAACAATTGTATCAATATGAAAGAACATATGTATCGATAAGGTGGCATGCATAACATTCACATACAGATGGGGAAGTGACTCACCCGTCAGATGCAAAAGCTTGGAAACACTTTAACACGGTACACCCAAACTTTTCTAAATCTAAGCGGAATATCTATCGTGGTCTTTGCACTAATGGATTTAGTCCATTCGGTATGTCTGGTATAACCTTCCCCCAGATATGTGCATGCAAAGAGAATTTATATTCATGAATATTTTAATCCCTTGTCCAAATCATCCAAAGCGCTCCCTTGAAGTGTTTCTGTAGCCTCTCATACATGAGTTGAATCAGTTGTGGTATATGATAAATATGATTTTACCTACTCAAGAATCAATCCTAAATACACATGTCATTGTAGTGTTTTAGGTGTCAATCCAATCTAGGGTCTAGTTCAATGCAACAAGAATGCAAGATACTCTCTAATTCAAGCTAACAAAGTGTTTTGAGTTTTAAGTTCTAGCAACCTAATCCAAATTTAAACTAACAAACAAGTGAACAAGACTAAAATGCTTAAAGAAGATTAAGAAATTAATAAAGGCAAGCTCTTAGATGAGGTTATGGACTTTGGGGAGTTCTATGATTAATCTATGATGTCTAAACACATAATCAAACATGTTTTCCTTAGCCTAGAACACTTAAACAAGACTAATCCACTCTCATGGCACTAATCACTTTGCTAATCAACTAATCAAGAACAAACTCTCATTTGTGAAAAGTTGATTACCAAGCATTAATTACATGTTCATATGGCCATAAGACTCCTTAAACAACTACTCTCATAGGTTAAGCAAGTAAAATCTCTTATTTAGTTCTTGGGGCATTTCATCGAACACCTTGTGTGCATGAAATGTATATGGTCAAGATTAGCTTTCTCAAGCCTAATCTAGCATTATGAACCCTAAATAAGAGAGGAAACATGTAATCTAATCACTAGACATCATAGATCAAACAAGAAAACCCTTAATCAACCTCATCCATGAGCTCTAAAAGGACATACTCACTAATCATGGTGAAACCCTCAAATCCCATAAGGAATATGATTGAATCCATGATTAGAGATTATAAAGATTAAAATAAATTAAAGACAAGATAGATTAAGAATAATTAAACTAAAGATTGCATTAAAATCAAAATGTCTCTTTCAAAAATCCAAGAACAAAACACAAGAGAGGTTTATGCCTTAGGAAAATTTTGAGAAAAAGACTTAGCATGATATTTGGGTCTTTTTGCAATTTATAGGTAGCTGGGCGGACCGGGTCAACCCGGGACAAACCGGATATTGACCCGGTTGAAAGTGGGTCGAGGTGAGAAGAGCACCGGTTGGTAAAATCGCGATATCTCCTGAAATACATGTCCTAATGGTCTCAAACCACCTCCTGTGGACAGCTAACTCACTGGGCTAAAACTTTTGTGAAGACCACCGAGGCTAATTCATATTGGAGACCCTTCGTCTAGCCAGGTCTTTCAGACATCTCAGGTGAGCTCGGCTGGTTTGGGTGAGATAAGTGTTACACCGATCAGTCACACCAACTTGTGACATCAGTGTAATCCTCCGAAGATTCAATACCAATGTCACTGATCCGTGCTACATATCGGCGCTAAAGACATTTAGCTCCTGTTTCCACACCGATTTGTTGCACCGACTTGTGACCTCAGTGTTGAAGAAACCGTCTCGGCCAGGCGGACCTTTCTCTGGTAAATCAGCCATATCTCTCAAACCACACGTCCGAATGACTTGATTCCAACTCCAGTAGAAAGATAACTCATCCCTATAAAACTTTACTGAACATATCCGAAGCTAAATCAGATCGGAAGGCCTTCGTTCTGCAGGTTCAGTTTGACGGTTCGGATGACCTTTGTATTCTACTTTTGTCCATTTATCCAAATATTCCCAAAATACCTCCAAGGTACCTAAACACACTCCAAAACATGCAATACTCTCTAGGACCTAGTGCACACACCTTAGACTCTATTTTAATACCAAAATGCTATGAACACTATGAAAGACACATGCATGAGACATAGAACACTAAGTTATATGCATGCTAAAAATGGTAAAATATGAGAATATCAACTCCCCAAACTTACTCCTTTGCTTGCCCTCAAGCAAACAAATAAGAACAAGAAGAGAGAGAGGATGAAGTGAGAGATAGAGTCCAAGAATATTAACAAAACAGTTCGAACCAAAGCCCTTGAGAGTAGTGATATGCTCAATTTAATACCCTAAGATACTAAAGCAGTTGTCGTAGTAAAGCTAGGGGTCGAACCACAAAGACTCACAGAGATTACACAATAGATTATGAAGTGTCGAATTACGCTAAGCCAAACATATGTAATTAAAAG
>PKML01010275.1:173667-190828 GCA_002933935.1 Eutrema yunnanense | reverse complement strand
AATTAATCATTTGCATAAGACAATGTTTTTTTCAGGTAATCACGCACTAATAATACTTTAATAGGTCGCATGTCCGTAAGCTCAATAAATTAATTAGTTTATGCCATGCTAATAATTAAGCTGCAACAGTCTCCAACTACGTACACTAATACGTTCTTTTTTTTGTTATCATTAACAGTAATTAATACGTTTGAAATTTGAGTTAATTAAATCAAATAATGATTATGGCATGTATAGTTTTTTGTTTGTTTAAGACAATAATATCAGAGGTTAAAAGAAAAACAAATCATTCAGAAAAAATATTGTTACCAATTGCATCAAATTTATTTTTTTTTTTGTCAACAGCCTAAATACCTATACCGATTCAGAAAACCAAACCGGAGGTATCGAATGGATGTAAGTAAAATCCGTTGGGTAGATTCGAGTACCTCGTGCTAGCTTATCCGCCACTGTGTTGTAAGCGCGTGGGATGTGTGTGATAGAGAAAAATGTGAACTTCTCCTTATTCCTCGCGAACTCCTCCAAATGTAGTGTAAAGGCCGGCCACTCCTTTGGTGGAGACACCATCTTCACTAACTTTGAGCAGTCTGTTGCGAAAGCTATCGCTGTCTTCTGATTTGCAATTATGCAATGCATCGCCCAGATGAGCGTTTCCAGTTCTACGTGTAGCGGGGAGAGACTTCTTCGTAGATAACAAATAACAATTTGTTGTTGGCAACATAAAAATATACTCTATTAATCAAGTGGTGGTCTTTAAGTGGTTTGGAGTTGGGTATGTGCCTGTCTTGAGATTCGGGTCCAATTCCACTTGATAATCCAATCCGCAAAGATTTGTAACTGCACGAAAAAAAAGATAGACTTAAGGGGAATTAGTTCGAACCGAAAGCAAGAAATTACCTCCATATCAAAAAGAGAAAAAAAACATAGAGATATACCTATTTTAAAATGAATAATCGAATTCACTCCCACCATTTGCACATGTCTACAACAATGATGACATGCATCATACGTTAGTATTTCCGAAATATCTAAATTCATAATGTGCAAAAAATCACATATTCTATATTTTAAACCGATCTAATTTAGTCATTAACCTTTATTAATCAACCGGTAAATCAAGTACTTGTTCAGACTTTACTTTTCAAAATTTTTTTTTTATTATCTCCATTTTACATATACACGATGTCAAATTTTTACTAGGATTGTTATTTTAAACGATTTCAATTTTTATATTAGGATTATAATATCACAAAATATTAGTATAAACTTTCAGCGGTCATACCAAACAGTATTACCCAAAAAAAGAAAAAAACCAGTAACTATAATTTGATCCTTGATAAAAAAAAATAAAAAAAACCATATCACATTTGTCTCTGGATTTTTTTTTGTTTTTCGCCGATTTTGGTATCGTTTCTCAACTTTTGTATTATATATAATAAAAAGAGTTAATGAAAAAAAAAACAAAGAAGATCACATATACACAAAAGATTAACACAAAAGAAATGATGACGAAAATGGTTAAATTAAATAACAGGGATAAATGATTGACAACAAAAATTACAAGTAGAAATGATGACGAAAATAATTGACACAAAAGAAATGATGACGAAAATGATGTGTTGATGGCGACATGGCTATTTTTATATTCTTTCTGTTTTATATTAAAAGTTGTTTTAGCTAAAAACACTAATATTAATTTTTTTAAAAAAAAAATATTATTTAACATATAAATTAAAAATAATTCGATTAATCATTAAATATACTATATAATATAATTGATTATACAATATTCAATAAAAATAAAAATTACATAGAAATGAGAGAATAATTTATATTATGAAACAAGAAAAAACCTACAAAATAACTTATATTATAAAATAGAAGAAGTAATAATTAGAAAACAATAATACTATATTAATACGAATATAATAATCGTATAAGATAATGTGGATCCAATTATTATAATTATTAAATGCATTGTGGATCTGACTTTATAAGTATTTTAGGAAAGGAGATTGCAAGCGGTGGTTGCTCACACCTTCTATTTTTTTATTTTATACTGTTATTATGACTTAATCCATGCTATATTTAACGCAAGGTAATTTTTTTTGAAAAAAATGTTTTGAAATTTGAGAAAAAATTATTTTTATTTAAATTTTATAATATATATAATTCATGATTATATATAGAGCTGTCAAACTGAATAATTTATCTATTTAATCCGTTTTGCAGTGGATTAAAATATTATTCAGACTAATCCATAAAACCTATAATATTGAAAACAAAACTCTATTATGCACCGTTTAATGACTCTAGTTTTGTGGTTAGTTCACGAATTCTTAAAAAATAATTTTCTTGTGTCTAACTTTTTATAAAATTAGTAAAATATTTTTCAACTTTTATTTTGATATAAATTCAAATAAAATATAATAAACTATAGTGAAAAATATATCAAGATTTCGAATAGATTTCCTTTCTTTGAATATATATGGATTGATTATTATTTAAAAATCCTGCCTCCGTTTCAAAAAGAATGTCATTCTATCATTTTTGTTTGTTACATAAAGAGTGTCACTTTGTATTTTCAATGCAAATTTTTTAAATTAAAAATCCAGTTTTAACCCTAGTGTTTTAATGTATTAATTAGAAAAAGAATTTTTTTTAGTGTATTAATAAAAGGTAAAATAGAATTTTTATTAGTTTTCTTAATTTGTGTGAAAATTGTCAGAATGACATTTTTTTTGAAACGGAGATAGTATATAGTAGATAACATCTTTAATGCAAACTAAATATTTTCCTTATTCTTATCACTAATTGTAAAAAATAATTATATCTTTTGCTATTTTAATTATTTTTTATTATTTGTAATGACATTTTATGTAATAATTTATAAAATAATGTTCATTTTTAAAGATGTCTTCATAAATAATATTATAGAGATATGTTTTTTTTTTGGTCAAACTTTTGATTTAGTTATACCAATAGCGGATTTAACAAGTGGTAAGTGTTGATAAAAGGCGACAATGAGAGCTTGATTAAGATTCTCAAAGGTGAAGATAAAGACATTACTATTCTCAATCTCATGGATGATATAGATGAATGGAAACAGAAATTTCCAAGAATTGATTTTACCCATGTCAAACGAGATGGTAATATGGCTGCTCATTTATTAGTTCGTAATGGACCTCCAAACAATATTTTTTCTCGGATTGTATTTATCCACCAAGTTGGTTAACAAAAACTTTGTATTCAGATTTTATTACATCAAATTAATAAAGTTATGATTTGGAGTAAAAAAAAAAAAAGTGTTGATAAAATTTCAAATTTATCTGACGACAATTTTATGCGAAAAATGAGAGAGAAAAATAAAATAAAAAAGAGAGAAATGAATGTGTTTGCAAATAAATGATTGAAAAAGCATAATCCCTGGGAAGCCCTAGCTGTCTCATCGTGCTATGTCCTCCACGAGAGAATCTCAACCCAATTTTCATAATTCGTATGTTTATAATATTGAAAAAAATATTCGACGATTGTAAACGTAACAAATTAAGAATTTATGTTGAGTTTTATATATATTATATCAAATGTTATTTCGATTTTTTAAATCTCGCCCAGCAAGAGAAGCCCAATAAGTCACCAAAGCCCATAAATACTACTAGTAGAAGAGAGAGATTGTTGATGCCTTTTTACCGTACCGTGGTATGATCTCAGTGAGCGTGCGGAGGTTGACAGAGGCGTTAGAAGACTCACCATACGTTTTCGAAGATTCGCCCTCGGTAAAGAACCCTGGTGGTTTGGGATTTGGAACTTCCAACGTCTCCATTTCGAGCAGAGCAACTACAACAGACATACTTGGCCTGTCAAGTGCCGTTTGTTGTACGCACAAGAGACCAATTTCTGTGCATCTTTGGACTTGATCAATTGGTGATGAATCTAGAATGATGTCATCTATGATTTCTCTCCAATTTCCATCCCTGCAATTTTTCCAAACCTGTTCATACAAGAAAACTGCTTACAAAAACTCACAAGTACGTCTTTCTTGAGTAAATTATTAAAGAAGCGCTTACAAAGCTCAGAAGGTTAGTGTCCGAACGTAAATACGAAAACGCGCTGTTCTGTTTGCCGGTTACAATTTCAAGGACCATTACTCCAAAGCTAAACACGTCTGACTGGGTAGAGTATCTGCCACTCACCACATATTCCGGAGATATATATCCGCTGCGTAATCATTGCATTTCACTTTTTAGTTTTCAAACAAAACAAAATTTAAATTCAGATTGAGTTGTGATTGCTTACCGAGTCCCAACGGGGTGAGTCGTGTTAGATTCGGTCTCGCTCCTTCCGAAGATTCTAGCCAATCCAAAGTCTGATATCTTTGGGATCATATCTCTATCAAGCAAGACGTTGGCTGGCTTCAAATCTCTGTGGATAGTCCTAATCTGCGAGTCCTCGTGTAGGTATGTAAGTCCTCGAGCAATTCCCTTGATAATTTCATATCTCCTCGCCCAATTTAGCACCCTGGAGCTCTGGCCTCCACCTATAAATCAATCAGTCACAAAGATTGGATTTATATAGAAAAAATGTACTTGTTAACTTAACTAAAATATACTAAAGATACAAAGCGTTACCAAAGAGATGACTTTCCAGGCTTCCGTTTTCTAAGTATTCATATATCAACACCATTTCATTCCCGTCAACGCTCCAACCCAAAAGACGGACGAGATTGATGTGCTGAAGGCTTGCAATCAACATGACCTCGTTCCTGAACTGAGTAATCCCTTGAGTTGAGATCTGCGAGAGCTTCTTAGCAGCGATTTCTTGCCCGTTGGGCAACCGTCCCTGCACAACATATATATCAATAATAAAAATAATGATCTTAAAGTAAAAAAGAAGAAGATGATGATGGAATAGATATTATACCTTGTAAACTTGTCCGAAACCGCCACTTCCGATTTCATTAGCAAAGTTTTCCGTGGCTTGAAGAACCATTTGGATGTCCATGGGAGCAAGTGTTGCATTCTCTATGACCTCTGTTGGAGCTGGAGACATATCTATCTCAGATGGTATTTCGCTTCCTCGTGTTTTCTTCTTTTTCCAATAGCAATATATTGCCAAAGATAAAAGAGCCACTCCCGGGATGCCAACACTCAAACCTATGATTAATCCAATGCCATTGTGTTTCTCCTTCCCTACGAAAGAAAGAAAACAAAAAATAGAAGGTGAATTATTGATTTTCATTCAAGAGGAAGAAGCAATATATAGGCAATACAAGTTATGAATCCTAAGGGACAAGTCAAAGAGAGTAATAACCCTCACTTGATCATATATCTTGTTGATGCAAGAAACACAACTCAGAAAACATGGTGATTAATACGAGACATTGACGTGTGACATCTCGTTCATGTAGACAAAATATACTTACTATAGTACCATTTTAAAGCCTTGATTTCCATCGGTTGCTTAATTATAGTTATGGAAGAAGCAACAAAAGTGAGTCCTGAGGTCCCTGTAGTGAAAGGTGCACCTGAGGATCTCAAGACGGTCAATGTTTCTGTTAAGGTAAATGATCTGTTATTTGCTCATAAGCTTTGTGAATTCTTCTTCCCTTGTAACTCGAGATGAAAACTTTGCAAATTGTTTCTTATATCATTGACTTTAAGTAGGATTGAAGATATGGCAAAGGGAGATTTTAGTTCTAAACCTGGCTTTAAGTAGAATCGAATCTATCAAGTTATTTTTGCTACTTCTCGTAGGATATTAAGTATCATGACGGTTTTATTAAAGGATGTGAATGGAGAAATGACAAAGGAAGATAAAATTATGGAGAAAGAAGAGGAGGATACTACATTGGATGGTGGATTTGTATAAGTTGAGAAAGAAGGGATTGACACTAAGGATGAAGAGAAAACAGAGAAGCAGGTTCCAATCGAAAGAAGCTCAAGCAGTTCACAAAGAGAACTAGCTACATGAATCGCAAGAAAAGGCAAAAGAACTGGAGCTTGAATTGGAAAAGGTAACGGGGGAGTTGAAACGGTATGAATCCGAGAATATCCTTTTGAAAGACGAGCTTGTTCATAAAAAAGTGAAATTAGGAGAAACCGAAAAGAAGCACAAAGAGCTCAAACTTGTTAAAAAGAAGCTGCAAGAGCAAATTGCTGAAGGTGAAGAGAGACATATATCACAGTTGAAGTCTTTGGAAGATGCTTTGCAGTTGCATGATGTTAAACAAAAGGAACTAACTGAGAGTAAGGAAGCTTTTGATGGGTTAGGCCTCGGAGCTCGAGAACTCGAAATCTCATTTGCTGGAGACAGAACAAAAGATTTCTTCTAAATAAGCTCTTATTCAAGAATTAACTCGGGAACTTGAGAAGAAGAAAGCTTCCGAATCTCGGTTTGAAGAAGAGTTATTGGCTCTCAAAGATCTTAAGGGTAAAGTCTGTGAACTGGAAAGCATTAATCTAAAGCTAAGGGAAGACCTCAAAGAGAAGGAATTGCTTGATGCCTTATCGAAAGACCAAGAAGGAAAAACCAGAACTGCGACTGAGAAGTTGACCGAAGTGTTGAAAGAAAAAGAAGTTCTTGAAACATCTGTCGTAGAAATCACTAGTAATGCAGCTAAAACAAAAGAGACCTGCGACCAACTTGAAGAGAAACTGAAGATCTCAGATGAAAAATTCTCCAAAACAGAAGCTCTTCTATCTCAAGCTTTGTCCAAAAACTCTGATCTTGAACAGAAATTAAAATTTCTGGAGGAATTAACTGAGGAAGTATCTCAACTAAAATCTGCTTTGATAGTGGCTGAAGAGGAGGAAAATTTTTATTGATTCATTCAAGAGGAAGAAGCAATACAAGTTATGAATCCTAAGAGACAAGTCAAAGAGAGTAATAACCCTCACTAATACCGACAAGGGGATCTGTTTTTGTAAAGAGAATTCTTCCTGCTACAGATATACACGAAGAAAATTATGACTAATTAGTTAACCAGTGGTAAATATAATGGGAAGTCATCTTGTATAGCTACTTGATAACTCTTATGTCCACGTCTTGATAACAATTTGATAACTCTTATGTCCACGTCTTGATAACAATTAACATCAATGTAAGTTATAACTCAAGTATTTGATGACTTCCATGTAACGCAACTAATCTCATTAGTTCATTGATAACTCCTCTTGCCCCAAGCTATGTGAGCAAGAAAAATCACAACTTTAACACAAAAACATCTTATCTTAAGATCTCAAGCGAAAATGCAAACAATGGATGAAATTATTGAAATCATTCAAAGAGATAGAACTAACCATCGAGTTTGATATGAAGATCCAAGCCTCCATTGGAGGAACGCCGAAGATCGACGAGATTGTCATTCCAAACAACACAAGTTGTGCGGTTAAAATGTAGACGGTTACTTACTGAGAATGCTATGCAGTCACAATCCTCAATGCATCTCTTCCGGCATCCTTTTACATCGTTGATAGATTTGTACTCGATAGGGGCCAATGTGTATGGAAAACTCATTTTCACATATTTGGAAAATTTATCGCTACCGCATCTGAGAGGTGTCTTCCTCACGCACACTTCTGTCATATTGGAATTTTTCACCTCAAACCCTTCGATACAAGTACACTTCGATGGCGCGTTCATGTCACAATAAGAGTTAGATCCACAGAAATTGAAGAAATCGCAAACCTCAATCGGTGAAGTCCATAGCATGTCCCACTCTACCGTGCTGTGATTCCACCTTTCCTGTCTTACTTCTGACTTGCCCTCTGTTGTTACTTGCAGTACTAAGTAATCATACAATCCGTCTGTTGGCATGTATAAACAAGTAATGTCCCCTCGGTGGTTCCTGTTAGTCAAACAATGGTTGGTGAGAAGTAAAATTTGAGAAGCTTCAAATGTCAACAATGGTTGCCTCCCCACCAAACCTTGTCAACAATTATGTCTCACCAAACACAAGCATCTTCTATAAATACTCATGCAAGGTGAATAAGCAAATCATCCCAAAATCTCAAATAAAAAGAAGAAGAGAAGAAACGTGAGAGAGAGAGAAAAATAGAGATAATATTTTTCTGTAAGAAAATTATATGTAATTTTCTTGNCTGAAATGCAGGAAGTTATCAAACTCAAAGAGCCGAAAGGATTGTCTGAGCATTTCAACGCAGTAATGAGGATGGAAGACAGTGCTTTCTGTACATCCATGGCAACAGCATCACAACAAACTCACTACAGAAAAACAACTTATGCTCCATTAAGATCTTCTTCAATATACAACTCTCACAGATCTTGGTCTAATTCCACAACTTCTGATGCACAGAGAGAGGGTTCTAAAAGTTTGGAGACTCAAGGATCTAAGCCTATGACACATGATAAACCACCGTGGAAACCTACCAATACAGGACAGCCTTCAAAGAGATTGTCACCAACCGAGATGGAGGAATTAAAAAGATTGGGGCTTTGTTTTAAATGTAAGGAGAAGTGGTCAAAGATCCATAAATGTCAAAACATGGAGTTAAGAGTGTTAACTGTGATAAATGGATGTGAAGGGGAGCTTGTAGAGGATGAATGGTTTGACACATTTGAGGATGAAGAAGGGAGAATCACAGAATTAATGGAACTCTCATTACTTTCAATGTTGGGATTGTCTTCTCCTGCAACTACAAAATTATGGGGAACTATTGGGAAAGTGAAGATTGTTGTAATGCTAGACAGCGGAGCAACACACAATTTTATAGACCCATCAGTGGTCAGAAGAACGAAACTAACACCAACAAAAGATAGGAATCTGGAAATTCTGCTAGGAACGGGCATTACAGCTACTGCTACAGGAGTTTGTACAAGGGTTCCATTTATATTACAATCTGCGGAGTTTGTAGCAGACTTTATTGTATTGGAGTTGGGGAATACATATATTATACTTGGAGTACAGTGGCTGAGGACATTAGGGAAGTGTGCAATGGATTGGGAAAACCATGAGATGTCTTTTAATCATAGAGGAGCGATTGTGACTCTCATTGGGGATCCTTCTCTCCATGGCTATAATTCTTCTCTGCATACGATACAGCATTCAACTGGTTTCGACTTGGAATTATTTCAACTAGAGCAGAATGACGTTGTTCATCAAATTCCAAAACCAGTTGAACTCTTATTGGATGGGTATTTGAAAGTTTTTGATGAACCTACTCAGCTCCCACCTAAGAGAGGTCATGAGCATGCTATTAACTTAGTAGCAGGAGCTGGTCCAATAAGTGTACGCCCTTATAGGTACCCACATGCTTATAAGGAGGAGATGGAGAAGCAAGTATCACAGATGCTGTCCTCAGGAATTATTCGACCAACCAGAAGTCCTTATTCAAGTCCAGTTTTGTTGGTTAAGAAGAAGGATGCAACATGGAGATTCTGTATTGATTACAGGGCGTTGAACAAAGTTACTGTCTTGGATAAGTTCCCTATTCCAATGATAGATCAACTGTTGGATGAACTGCATGGTGCTAAAATTTTCTCTAAACTGGATCTGCGCTCAGGATACCATCAAATCCGTATGCAAGAACAAGATATAGAGAAGACTGCCTTTAGAACAGCGGATGGTCATTATGAATTCATGGTGATGCCCTTTGGTCTCACAAATGCACCAGCCACATTTCAGGCACTGATGAATGACTTGTTCAGGGCCTTCCTCCGGAAGTTTGTACTGGTTTTCTTTGATGATATACTCGTATACAGTTAAACAGTGGAAGAACATGTTCAACATCTACGAATTGTCCTGGAAATATTTGTGGAACAGAAGTTAGTAGCCAATAAGAAGAAGTGTTTGTTTGGACAACAACAAGTAGAGTACTTGGGGCATATCATCTCACAAGAAGGTGTAGCTACGGATCCAACCAAAATAGAAGCAATGAAAACATGGCCAGCACCAAAGAACGTTAAAGAATTGAGAGGATTTTTGGGTTTGACTGGGTATTACAGGAAATTTGTAAAAGGGTATGGAACAATAGCAAGACCGCTAACGGAGTTACTAAAAAAGGATCAGTTTGAATGGAATACATGAGCTCAGAGTGCGTTTGATCATCTGAAAGAGGCTATGGTTACAGCACCAGTATTAGCTTTACCTGATTTTTCAGAAATATTCATTGTTGAATCTGATGCTTCGGGTTATGGACTGGGCGCTGTGTTGATGCAAAAGCAGCGACCTATTGCATATTTTAGTGCAGGATTAACTGATAAAGAGCATATTAAACCCATATATGAGAGGGAATTAATGGCTTTTGTGTTAGCAATACAGAAATGGAGACATTTTCTACTGGGAAGGAAGTTTGTGGTGCATACAGATCAGAAAAGTTTGAAATTTTTGTTAGAACAACGAGAGGTTTCAATGGACTACCAAAGATGGCTCACAAAACTTTTGGGATATGATTTTGAGATAATCTATAAGCCGGGTGTGGAGAATAAGGCTGCAGATGGGTTATCCAGAATAGTAAAGGATCAGAAGTTGTCTATCACCCACACGCTGCTATCCCTCACACTGCCTACATGTCTACAATTACAAGACATTCTCAAAGAGATTGACAATGATTCAGTTTTACAGGAGTTGAAAGAGAAGGTTCAGAAGGGTTTAGTGGACAAAACAGAATACACAGTGGTTCAGGGTAAACTTCTATATCAGGGCAGGCTAATGATACCAAGATCTTCAAAGCATATTGCTAGTATTTTCAAAGAGTATCACGATGGAGTAACTGGGGGTCATTCTGGTGTGCTAAAAACAGTGAAGAGAATCCAATCCTTGTTTCATTGGAAGAAGATGACAGCGGATATTCAAAAGTACGTTGCTCAGTGTGATATTTGTTAAAGGCATAAGTACTCTACACTATCTCCTGCGGGTTTATTACAACCGTTACCAATCCCCAATCAGATTTGGGAGGCCTTGTCATTGGATTTTATAGAGGGCTTACCTGTTTCTCAGGGCACTAATGTCATATTAGTGGTGGTTGATCGGCTGAGTAAGTTTGCTCACTTTCTCAGACTGAGACATCCTTTTACAGCAGCTGATGTGGCCAACAAATTTTTACAGGAAATTGTTAGGTTACATGGCTATCCCTTGTCTATCGTTTCGGACAGAGACCGGATTTTCTTAAGCTCATTTTGGAAAGAGCTATTCAAATTAGCTGGGACTCAATTGAAATACAGCACAGCTTTCCACCCACAGTCAGATGGACAGACATAAGTGCTTAATAGATGCCTCGAAACTTACCTGAGGTGTTTTGCGTCATCACATCCAAAAACTTGGGCAAAATTTTTAGCTTGGGCTGAGTATTGGTATAATTCAAGTTTTCACACAGCATTGGGAACCACTCCATTTCAGGTGGTTTATGGCAGACAACCACCAAGTTTATTACGGTTTGAAGACAGATCTACTTCAAATTTTGAATTGGAGTTAATGCTAAAACAGAGAGATTCAATGCTGATTCAGATTAAAGATAATTTACAGAAAGCTCAAGAAAGAATGAAGAACAACGCTGATAAACATAGACGGGAGCTAGAGTTTAAAGTTGGCGAATTGGTGTTTCTTAAACTCAGGCCTTATAGGCAACAATCTGTTTCCAAACGCACTTGTCAGAAACTTGCTGCACGGTATTATGGCCCTTTTGAGATTGTAGCCAGAGTTGGAGCTGTTGCCTATAGGCTGAAGCTACCTGCAGAATCAAAAGTCCATCCTGTGTTTCACATCTCTCAGTTGAAACCAGTCCTGGGAGCAAATCATCAGATCTCGGATCTTCCTAATTCTTTTTCAGTTGATGGGGAATTGATCATTGAACCTGAAGAAATCATTGATTCTCGTTATGATAAAGATGGACATCTCGAAGCATTGGTCAGTTGGACAGGGTTACCAGAGCATGAAAGATCTTGGGAACGTGCTGCATCACTGTTCAAACAGTTTCCTCACTTGAAGCTTGAGGACAAGCTTCTTGTTAGCGATGGGGGTATTGATAGACCCATAAGAGTCTACTCTCGCAGGAAGAAGAATGGAGAGTTGACTGTGGAGGATCAGTTGACTAAAGACGTAGAGCCAAGCTGCTGACGTGGACTGCAAAAAGAAGAGAAGGTTGTTAGAGAAGAAGAAGAATAAAGAGAACGAGAGTTTGTTTTCTTTCAGTTATCTAGATTGTAAATCGGATCATTGGGGTTGCTTGAGAGATTGTCTCAGCAATTTGGCGATACGAGAGAGATTGTTCTCGAGTATCGATTTGGATCGCTCATCATCTGAGAATCTCAGAGGTGATCGATTTTGTACTTCGACGTTATTGGAATAAACGGGATTGTTGCTTAACAATATATCACAGTTGAAGTATTTGGAAGATGCTTTGCAGTTGCATGATGTTAAACAAAAGGAACTAACTGAGAGTAAGGAAGCTTTTGATGGGTTAGGCCTCGAGCTCGAGAACTCGAAATCTCATTTGCTGGAGACAGAACAAAAGATTTCTTCTAAATAAGCTCTTATTCAAGAATTAACTCGGGAACTTGAGAAGAAGAAAGCTTCCGAATCTCGGTTTGAAGAAGAGTTATTGGCTCTCAAAGATCTTAAGGGTAAAGTCTGTGAACTGGAAAGCATTAATCTAAAGCTAAGGGAAGACCTCAAAGAGAAGGAATTGCTTGATGCCTTATCGAAAGACCAAGAAGGAAAAATCAGAACTGCGACTGAGAAGTTGACCGAAGTGTTGAAAGAAAAAGAAGTTCTTGAAACATCTGTCGCAGAAATCACTAGTAATGCAGCTAAAACAAAAGAGACATGCGACCAACTTGAAGAGAAACTGAAGATCTCAGATGAAAAATTCTCCAAAAACAGAAGCTCTTCTATCTCAAGCTTTGTCCAAAAACTCTGATCTTGAACAGAAATTAAAATCTCTGGAGGAATTAACTGAGGAAGTATCTCAACTAAAATCTGCTTTGATAGTGGCTGAAGAGGAGGAAATTTTTTTATTGATTCATTCAAGAGGAAGAAGCAATACAAGTTATGAATCCTAAGAGACAAGTCAAAGAGAGTAATAACCCTCACTGATACCGACAAGGGGATCTGTTTTTGTAAAGAGAATTCTTCCTGCTACAGATATATATATATATATATATATATATATACGAAGAAAATTATGACAAATTAGTTAACCAGTGGTAAATATAATGGGAAGTCATCTTTTATAGCTACTTGATAACTCTTATGTCCACGTCTTGATAACAATTAACATCAATGTAAGTTATAACTCAAGTATTTGATGACTTCCATGTAACGCAACTAATCTCATTAGTTCATTGATAACTCCTCTTGCCCCAAGCTATGTGAGCAAGAAAAATCACAACTTTAACACAAAAACATCTTATATTAAGATCTCAAGCGAAAATGCAAACAATTGATGAAATTATTGCAATCATTCAAAGAGATAGAACTAACCATCGAGTTTGATATGAAGATCCATGCCTCCATTTGCCTCCATTGGAGGAACGCCGAAGATCGACGAGATTGTCATTCCAAACAACACAAGTTGTGCGGTTAAAATGTAGACGGTTACTTACTGAGAATGCTATGCAGTCACAATCCTCAATGCATCTCTTCCGGCATCCTTTTACATCGTTGATAGATTTGTACTCGATAGGGGCCAATGTGTATGGAAAACTCATTTTCACATATTTGGAAAATTTATCGCTACCGCATCTGAGAGGTGTCTTCCTCACGCACACTTCTGTCATATTGGAATTTTTCACCTCAAACCCTTCGATACAAGTACACTTCGATGGCGCGTTCATGTCACAATAAGAGTTAGATCCACAGAAATTGAAGAAATCGCAAACCTCAATCGGTGAAGTCCATAGCATGTCCCACTCTACCGTGCTGTGATTCCACCTTTCCTGTCTTACTTCTGACTTGCCCTCTGTTGTTACTTGCAGTACTAAGTAATCATACAATCCGTCTGTTGGCATGTATAAACAAGTAATGTCCCCTCGGTGGTTCCTGTTAGTCAAACAATGGTTGGTGAGAAGTAAAATTTGGGAGGCTTCAAATGTCAACAATGGTTGCCTCCCCACCAAACCTTGTCAACAATTATGTCTCACCAAACACAAGCATCTTCTATAAATACTCATGCAAGGTGAATAAGCAAATCATCCCAAAATCTCAAATAAAAAGAAGAAGAGAAGAAACGTGAGAGAGAGAGAAAAATAGAGATAATATTTTTCTGTAAGAAAATTATATGTAATTTTCTTGACCTTTTCACTCTGAGACTAAGTCCTCAAAAATCATTGATTCTTGAGTTGTGAAAGGATAGATTGGGATCGGGTGTGAGTTGAGAGTGGTGTAAATTTCCCGGTTATTAATAAAAAGATCTGCAGCAGGTCCGGAGACGTAGGCAAAGTTGGCCGAACTCCGTTAACAAATTGTGTGTGTGTCTTATCGTTTCCATAAATCTGATTTATCAGAAATTTGACGAACGGAAATTTGGCGTTATTTCCTAACAACTGGTATCAGAGCGCGGGTTGAGTGATCTCGGTCAAATTTCAGGCGAGGTCACTATTCACGTGAATAGTGAATTCGTGAATAGTGAAATTTTGTCGGCGACATAGGTTTGTCGACGGAGGTGTTCAAATACACGGTGGTTCGCAAAAATAATCAGAAACGATGGGAGGCGAAGATGGTTCGGCACACGGTATCGGGAAATTTGACGGTACAGATTATGCATTTTGGAGAATGCAAATCGAGGATTATCTGTACGGAAGGAAGCTTCATCAACCACTGAGCAAGAAACCTGAGAAGATGGATCAGGAAGAGTGGGATCTCCTTGACAGACAGGTTCTGGGTGTTATTAGGTATTAGGTTAACACTGTCGAAAAACGTTGCTCACAACGTTGCGAAGGAGAAGACCACATAAGGGCTCATGAAAGTTCTCTCGGATATGTATGAGAAACCTTCAGCAAATAACAAGGTATTTCTCATGAAGAAACTCTTCCACTTGAAGATGGACGAAGGTGGCCATGTTGCAGCACATGTGAACGAGTTCAACACAATTGTCAACCAATTATCATCCGTTGAAATTGAGTTTGATGATGAAGTGCGAGCACTGATTTTGCTGGCATCTCTGCCAAATAGTTGGGAGCCAATGAGGGCAGCGGTTAGTAATTCTGTTGGTACTCAAAAACTTAAATTTAATGATGTTCGAGATCGTATCCTTGCGGAAGAAGTTCGTAGGATAGACTCTGGCGAAACATCGACGAGCTTTGCTTTCAACGTGGAAAACAGAGGCAGAAACCAAGACAGAAACAACCGGAATAGAGGCAGATCAAAGTCAAGGAATGGAAGAAGTCATTCCAAATTCAAGCAGCCTAATGAATGCTGGAATTGTGGTAAGACAGGCCACATCAAAAAGAATTGTTGGGCACCACCGAAGAAGGAAGACAACAAAGGAGGCGGAGCCAATGCAGTCACCCATGAAATTGTTGATGCATTGGTAGGATCTGTTGATTCCCCAAGAAAAAATGAAGCTCATGATGCAGCTGTAAACACCGCCAAAGCATCGATCTCCTATGTTGATAGTCCGATCGATTCTTGGGTTCTTGACTCAGGAGCATCATTCCACACCACACCACACCACAACATTATGGAGAATTATGTTGCTGGAAATTATGGAAAGGTATATCTAGCCGATGGTTTACCTTCGGACATAGTTGGTATTGGAGATATCAACTTGAAGATGTCAGATGGACGCGTGTGGAAGATCACAAAGGTTAGACATGTGCCAAAGTTGATGCGAAATCTGATCTCAGTAGGACAACTTGATGATACAGGGTACAATGTCAATTTTGATGGTGGAGCCTGGAAAGTAAAGAAAGGTTCTATGGTGGTTGCTAAAGGTCATAAAAGAGGCACTCTTTATATGACGATGAGTTATCAAGATACAATTGCTGTTGTCGAGAATGCCAAACAAACCAAGTTGTGACATTGTAGATTGGGACACATGAGTGAGAAAGGCATGAAGCTTTTGGTAGCAAATGGTGTGCTTCCGGATCTGAAGACGGTGGATCATGAGATGTGTGAAAGTTGCATCCTTGGAAAACAAAAACGGGTTAGCTTCTCAAAAGAAGGTAGAGAGCCAAAATCTGAGAAGTTGGAGCTGGTGCACACTGATGTGTGGGGCCCCGCATATATCGCATCGCTAGGAGGTTCGTACTACTATGTGACCTTTATTGATGACTGCACAAGGAAAGTGTGGATCTATTTCATGAAGAACAAGCATGAAGTGTTCTCGGTTTTCAAAAGATGGAAAGCCATGGTTGAGATTGAGACGAATCTCAAGTTGAAGTGCCTAAGGTCTGATAATGGTGGAGAGTACATTAGCGAAGAGTTCAGAAGATACTGCGCTGATAATGGGATAAAGATGGTGAAGACTATTCCTGGAACGCCTCAACAAAATGGAATAGTTGAAAGGATGAACAGGACCTTGAATGAGCGTGCAAGGAGCATGAGATTACATTGTGGATTGCCTAAGACATTTTGGGCGGATGCAATCAATACCGCAGCCTTCTTAATAAACAGAGGACCGTCTGTTCCATTGGGATTCAAGATCCCTGAAGAAGTTTGGAGCGGAAAGAAAGTAAATCTTTCATATCTAAAAGTGTTTGGCTGCTTAGCTTATGTTCATGATGATAATGCTGCAAGAAGTAAACTTGATGCAAAATCCAAAAAGTGTTACTTCATTGGTTATGGTAACACAGAGTTCGGTTACCGGTTTTGGGATGACAAAAATCGGAAGATCATCCGCAGCAAGAATGTTGTGTTCAATGAAGGAGCATTGTACAAGGATAAGCAAAAAGAAAGCTCAGAAAGGAAGGAGTATGTAGCTGTTGATTTGGGAGATATCCAAGCACCAGAGTTGCAAGAGGATACGCCAACACTAGAAGAACACATTTCTCAAGAAGAGAATAGTGAGGCAGATGAGAATGATGATTCCGAAGAGATCCCACATACGCCAGTTACAGAGTTGCGACGGTCAAACATGATCATCAAGAAACCTGTAAGATTTTCTCCATCGCTCAACTACATTCTACTCACAGATAGAGGCGAGCCTGAATGTTATGAAGAGGCAATGCAAGTTGATGAATCGATTAAGTGGGAGCTTGCAATGAA
>PKML01010275.1:56293-159083 GCA_002933935.1 Eutrema yunnanense | reverse complement strand
AAAAAAAAACTCTCAAACCCTCAAACGCAAATTTTGGGTTTTTGTTTGATTTTTAAAAACTAACATCGGCAAGTGAAGATACTGTGAGGACATCATGATTGATTTTTGGAAAAATGGAGGATTGTTATCCTAACACAGAAAGTATTTCACATATTGTTGACCATTCCGGTATCGGGTGCCACTGCTAAAAGAAGTTTTTCGAAATTGAAGCTGATAAATAATTATATGCAATCTACCATGTCACAAGAGATGTTGAATGAGTTGTCTTTGCTATCAATTGAGACAGTTATGGTTGAAAAACTCGACTATGTGAGTTTAGTGAATGATTTTGCAGGCAAAAATGTAAATAGAGTCATATTTCAACAATAAAAAATTATTTTAATGTTTTTTTCTATTTTTACAAACAATCTATGGATTTGAATTGTTTTATGAAGTTTTACTATGATTTTTTTTTATATTAATACTATTTGTGACTTTGGATAAAATATATAAAAGTGGCATGTTTTTTTAGACTTGCTTAGGATAGTTAAAAACGTTGGACCGACACTGCCTAAAGAGCTAGAATTAATGGACCATCACATTCACCTTCCTCAAGGTTATTTGTTCAACCAACCCAAAATTTTAAGATAATGTTTTTATTTAGTGGGTGAAATATCATTTCCCCCATGCAAGACCGACATGGAGTTTCTACGTACTTATGAATCGATCTAGAGTTCACGTGAGAAGTATGTGTCTCTTTAGTGAGTTGTTTCAATCGATCAAACCGGATAGTTAATTAAAGGTTGTTATCGATATCGGTCTCATTAGTTTAAATAACAGAGCTCGCTTTTTTTGTTGGTGTACAAGAAAATTCTTAGAAAGAGAAAGCTTGACATCGAGAGAATTATTGAATCCTTTTTGTTTTTCGTTTTGCTTTCGCTTATACGTAGGCTATCATATTGATATGTGAACTCGTAAAAAAGAGGTGAACTCGCTCTACTCATGGTGTTATTTCTATCTATGCTATGAACTTTTTATTTATTTATTTAAACGAGTGATCAATACAAAATTATTTTACTATAACATTTTATAAGGTTTTAGACTTTAATTTTAGTGCAACACATCACTCCCCATTTTTTTTTTTTTTGAGAAGTATGTGAATATCATTAATAAAAACGATTGCAAGTTGTACATGAGTACAAAAAATGCTTTTAAAGCCACATAGACAGACCTTGCTTAAAAAAAAAAAGAATAAAAAAGATAAGGAAAGCCTAGAACTCCGACAAATGGAAGATCTAATGATTTGGCAAGCCAAAAATCTTCAGAAAATCAATCGGTACTCTTACGACACCGAAGTTCTGAAGCAACATATATCGAATAGCGATTACCAGCTTGAACACCAGCGGAAAAGATGAGACCGAGATAGGGTCGAATAGTGAAATCAAAAGAAAGGACCGGGTATCGTCCATCTTGCAAATCAGAAGTTGTTTCATCCGATAGCCCAAAAAAGGAACCGTTCCTCTAAGAAGTCGGAGGAGGCTCAAAGCAAGACAGTCCTCAACTTGGTCTGGGGCTCAACTAACAAACAAAGATCAGGCACATAGACGGGACTACACTAACTATCGAAACCTAGAAACGCTAGTTCTCACTACCAAGATACTCCCCCGATGTCGGCAGCACATAACCGAGCGACCTCAAAGCTCAACAGCCTTACTACCTCCTCCGAGAGTAAGAAAGACGAGACACAATCCAAACTTTAAGAAAACTCAAACAGGCACAAACCAAGGAAACGCTTACAAAATCCGAGGGAAACAAGCAAACAAACACCGAAGACGAGTCAAGGAGCCACCGGAGACGAAGACCTGAGGAAATCCGAGCACTTACCACGCTGAAAACAGAGCTCTGAACACCGCTAACCGCACGGAGAGACTCTCACGCTGTCACCAAGAGAAAGCTCGGTCAGCACCACCAGGCAAAGTCACCGCCTTGAAAAACGTCACCAGCGGGAGCTAGCCTAGAGACCACGCCGGAGGTTGCCACAGCCTTGATGGAGATTAAAAAGCTAGATCTGAAAAGCCACACGCCGAAATCCGTCCCCGAGATCTCATACCATGCGCCACCAAGACACCAGCCTAACCAAACCACCAAGAGAGACACCAGCCTAACCAAACACGCCGAGATCCGTCCCCGAGATCTCACTGATCCCCATTACAAAATGGTATCTCACAATTTTAAGAAATGGTTTAGGTATACGAGAACAAATCACGGGTGTTAAATAAAACTCACGAGAATTATAATATCACGTGGGTACCACAGTTTAGAGAGATTAACGAACGTTAACTAACAAGACCAATCAAAATTCGAACGATTGGTATGATTACCGAGAGTTTTTACGTAGATATAGATGTTTCCTATACAAAACCAAAAAAAAAACACACACACACACATCGAAATACTTTATTTCAAAGATTTAACATTTGGCAAAAAATTCTCAAGTCAAACATTTTTTAATCAAAACAAAGAAAATTCAATCAATATTTCTGCATACCAAAAAGCATTAAATGGATACAGAATAGTGAAACAGTTTCCACACACCAATAAAAGTTATGGTAATGAGTCAACCACCCAAAATGATTCAGAAAGAAAACAGAATCACGCAAATTAAAAACTTAACAAAGTCCCTTAAAAAGATACATAGTTTTTAATCGACTGTGTGTGTGATAGGTTTGTCTTCGTCCAAAGACATAACTTGAAGCACTTTTGGTAAATTATCCTAAATTCACCATACGTCTTTTTCTTGTATAGAATCCGAGTCTAAGTAGCATTCTCCTAAGGATATTGAATATTTGCTATTCGAATGCAGTATTCCTCAAATACCCGAAAGAAAAAAATGATTTTGGAAATACTTGTGGAATAATAAGATAGAAAAGTAGGTTAAGAAAGAAAACAAAATTAGGGTAAATACCGTCGCAATTAAGCCAATTTAAAAATAATATTCCTCCAAAAATGTAGAAAATATGGTCGAAAAAAGAATTATCAAAGACTATATGTCTCACACAGAAAGTACTAATTAAGTGAAAATCCCTCGTGGGGGTCTTTAGGTTTAACATTTTTAGAATACTAGTAAAGAACATATGTATACTTTTAAATGTTTTTGCGTTACTGAAAAAACCTTTGACAATTTTCTTAAATCATAACTTAACCATAAATCATAAAAAAAAAAATTTGCTTCTATATATGAAGTTACAACTGTTGATTTTTCTGTCATTTTTTATCAAATTTAGGATAACGCTTATCGGTTACTTAATAATAGATATATTGTGTTACTCTAAAATTAGAATCTCATCCTAAATTTAAGTTATTTCTAAAAGTGACTATTTTTCTGGTTTAATGGTGAATATTGAAATCCCAAAAATAGTCACGGAGCTCTTGTGTGTTTGAGGCTTACAAAAGGAGGGGGAAGAAATCAGAATAGAGATCTAAAAGTTCCAAAACAACAACAAAAATAAAAAGAATGTCGTTTTCTGGTTATAGCTTCGTCGTGCTAACATTATTCTCCATCGTCTTATCTCAAATCTATGGTTTGGGAAAAGTAAACCCAATGGATGATCTCCAACCGGAAGAAACGCTAGCGGTTCACAACCAGATTCGAGCCGATGTCGGGGTGGCTCCATTGGTGTGGGACGATAAGCTTGCTGCCCATGCACAGAACTACGCTAACGTACGATCCAAAGACTGCGCCATGCAGCATTCCACCGACGGATTGTACGGCGAGAATATAGCCGCCGGGTGGGTCCAACCTAAGGACACCATGAGCGGTCCGATCGCGACTAAGTTTTGGTTGACGGAGAAGCCAAATTACAACTATGACACCAACAAATGTAGTGATGTGTGTGGGCATTACACTCAGATTGTGGCTAACCAATCGCAACGACTCGGTTGTGGTACGGTCAGGTGTAAAAATAATGAGTATGTTTGGGTCGTATGCAACTATGCTCCTAGGCCGATGGGTGATGCGAATACACGTCCGTATTAATTGATTTTTGTTTTTAATTAACGAATAAAAATATATATGGTAATATTAATAGAAACTAAAATAACACTAAGTTACTATAGATGCCAGATCACGGATTATAATTTAGTGATTTGTAATAAGTAATAGTCATTCTTTGGAGAATGCTTATATGAGTTTTTGAAAATGAAAATAAATATGTTCTTATATGAAGATTCGATTGACGTGTTGTCTACATGGTGTAAATTTTCTATTCTGGAGAAGTTAGAATCATCTCCCACGTATTTTTGTACAACTTTATAGTAATAAAATAAAATAGACGCCATCTTTTTAATTTCTCTTATTTGTATTTTGTAGAACTAATATTTTTGCTTTCTCGTATTGATATTTTATAAAACTAATATAAATAAATAGATAAATTAAATTTGTAATTTTTTTTATTTGAAGAATCGCAAATTCAAAACTGAAGCGGGAACACATGATCAGACTTAGAAAGAAATCTACGAACCAAAACAAAACAAAAGTAAAAAAAGTCATCAATTATCCTCCGAAAATGAAGCTAATTAAGAACAAATCACGGGTGTTGAATAACATTCACGTGAACTCTTATTAATTTATATCACGATGACTTATAGAGAGATTATACGTAACTTACAAGTACTTATCGACATACATAATTCTATATTTGTGATTATTTTCTTACAACCAATCAAACTCGACTTTCGGTGTGATTAACGATCGTGTTTCACGTCATTGATTCTGACTTGTGTTGTTTTGTTACCCGTATTTAAAGGAATTTTTATTTTTTGGAGAAAGGGTTCCGTATTTAAAGGATTTGATAAGGAACGGCGTCAAGTAAACATTTACAACAAATCGTACGATTGTCTTGTTTTCTTTATTGATATATCATATAAACTGATTCGGTCAGTTTTGGTAGGAACGCACCGAGATGCTACAGAGTAGATTTTTCTCTGAAGAGCCACCACATTGCATATTTCGAGTTTGGAATGCTTTCGGACTAATGCTAAGGATAGCCAGATCGCATGTTATCGGACTACCAGGTACAGGGCCGGATCTGGGCAAAGCCCAATGAAACATTTGTCTTGGCCTCCATTTTTAACGACCTCCATAGAATATATCAATAATTTTTTTTTATAAAACTAAAAACCAAAACCATTGATCACGTTTCCTTTTTTAAAAAAAAGATCATGCTTCCATTTTTTTTTTAAATACCACGCTTCACTTTTTTTTTCTCCATGGATGTGTTTTTGTTTCTAGGGCGGATCGAACCCGGGTGAAATGGGATAACACTCCACACGGTCCTTCCAACCATTGGACCACAGCCATGTGGGTCATCAGCAATGTTTTAAAAATTGGCCTAGGCGGGGTCTAGGCGCCAAATCGGTCCTAACCGAAACGATTTTATTAAAATCGGTGAGATAAATCAGATTCTAGGTTTAGGCGGTCCAAATCGATTCAAATCGCGGCTTAAATCAGTCCAAATCAGCCAAATCAGCTTAGACGCCGGTTTCGTACATGGGTTAATTTTTTTTTTTCAAAATATAAGCCCTTTACATAAATGAAAAAAATTAAAACGTCGAAGCGAGTAAGGGTAATTTAATTATATTATCTTCACCACCACTTTGTTTTTTTCTTTGTGAACTCTGAATCGCCATTAATTCTCCTTCTTTATTTCCATTTTTTCCCTCTTATTTTGGTTTTTTTTTCCATTTTGTTTAGTTTATTTGTACTTTTATTAAGTTTCAAATGATGTTTTTAGATATGTTTGTTCACTATATTTTTTTTTGTTAATTCACTATTTTTTCCAACCATTTTACAGCGTAATTTTTGAATAAAACACAAAAACTTAAGGAACATCTAATATATATAAAATATATAATAATTAAATAAATAATTCGTTAAAGTCTAGGCCCCGATTAATCCGTCTAGGCGCTAGTCCCCTATCAAACACTAGCAATTTTTTGAACATTGGTTATTAGTATTCAATCTTTGAATAAAATCTTTTTGTTTTTGAATTCAATATTTTGTTTTTGCCATCAGTATTATTATTTTATTACAAATTATAAGAACATATATAAGGACAATTCAACAACGGATAATTATTTACTTTTCACAAGTATCCACGACTACGATAAACCACGCTAGAGATTTTCTTTAAGTTTATCTCCATTAATCTGTAGAAATTGAATTATCATGGATTCAAACCCGAACCTCTTGGTGTAAAAGCGTTTATTAATCATTTGGTCAACCGCTGCACTAAGGAGGTTTCCACAAAAAAAATGTAGAATATTTTAGAATATTGTTTTTATAGTATCTGTTAAATTCTAAAGTTGTTTATGGACTATTTCATATATACTTATAATTATCAGATTATTATCTTTCGAACGGATAAATCTCTGGAATGTAATAAAAATTTAAATATGTGGCGTATCCTCTATATATGATCAGGCCCGGCCTAACAAAAATGGTGGTCCGAGACAAGGAAAAAAAATGTGGCCCTTTTTAAAATGTATAAAATAAAAGTTTTAAGGCATAATTCCAATTTAATTTGAAAATCATTGGAAAAAAAAGAAATAAAATAACTTGATATAAAAAATGATAAGTATAAAAAAAATTTGGTGGCCTTATAAAAAATGGAAACATTTATTTAGTGGCCCATCAAAAACTAAAAAAAAAAGTGGTCCAAGACCATGGCCTAACCTGCCTAACCTCTGGGCCGGGCATGTATATGATTTGATATATAGCATGTGATATTTTGATATCTATAATTTTTGGGCTAAATTCTTCACCAATTTTTTTTTTTTTTTTGAGAAGGGTTTTCTAAAATTTGAGTAGATCAATTATCTCAAAATTCTGGTGGAGTATGATAGATAGACTTTTTAGGTCTTAATCAATACCTCAAATCCACTCATATCATTGTAGTATTTGAGGATCGAACCGAAGAGGCTAAGATCAATACACTAGGAATGCATTAATCTTCCTAAGCTAGAGCAATGTTTTTGGTTTTTATGTTTTTAAACTAAAGAAAGAAAATGAAATGCAAGAAAGAAAACAAAGATAGAAATGTGGATCATGAACTAAGCTATCAATGAGATGGATAACGATCAAACAATGAATCATTTGGAAGCATTAAACACTATCCTAGAACATGGAATTCACAATTATGACTAATCCACCGTCGTGGCACTAATCACTTTGTTAATCACCAAATCAAGAACAAACCATCGTTTGTGATAAGATGATTAACAAGCATTAATCTCTAATCCCACTTAGTTCACTAATCACCCTAGACATCAACTCTCATTGGCTAGGCATGAAAAGCTCACAAAAGGTTTTGTTCAAGCAATTCATTTAAACTCCGGTTAGGAGTGAAATGCCTAAGTTCAAGACTCGAATGGATAAACCTAATCTAGCACTAACACCGTTTACTCGAATCTCTCCCTAATGCATGGGATGAGACCATAAATCCTAAGGTGTAGCTCTAGATTGGTTTGTCACGCCAACTAGAGTTACCTAATCTAGGTGTAGTTCTAAACTATGGTTTATCTTATCAAATCTAGCATTAAGAACCAACCTAAGTGAAGGATCCAACAAGAATCAACCTAAATCATCATCATCTAATCATCAAGACAATTAACTAATGATACTAATACTCACAATCAATGCTAATCCTTAGGTTAAGATCACTAATCTTGATTAATTCTCTTTCAAGCAACTAATCACTATGCTAACCACTCAATCCATTAGCAAACTCTCATTTGTGGATCAATGATTAGCAAGCATTAAGAATATAAACAAGATCAACCAAAATACACCCTAGACAACTAATCCCTTAGGCTAGGAACATAAATCTCTTGAATAGTTTGGTCTTGGCATTTCATCAAACACTTGGTGTTCATGAAATGCCTTGTGATCTAGATCTACTTTCTCAAGCTAGATCTAGCATTAGGAACACTAAACAAGAAAGGAATGCAATGATTAAGAACATAAGCATCACAAATCAATCATCAAGCCATCAAAAACCAAGCTAAATCTAAGATCCAACAAAAGGGGCCTAAGGCCTAAATATGAAGAACATAAAAGAAGAAGAAATAGAGATAAAGAAGATGCATTAATATAAAGATAAGGGTGAAGAAATCTTCTCTAGAGTGGCATTTGTATGAAGAACAATCAAAATCTCTCTCAAAATCATAAGAAGAGTTTGGGATAAACCCAACTCTAGAAATAAGAAAACTTTAAATGAAAATTAGGGTTTTTGGGTTTATAAATGAAAATGGGCGAACCGGGTCAACCCGGAACAAACCGGGTATTGACCCGGTCGGATCTTGGATGCGTCTTCGATAAATTCGAGGCATCTCCCTAGCCTGATGTCCAAATGACATGATGTTTGCTTGTGTGCACAGCTAACTCTTCCCTCTACAACTTTCATTAAGGCCGGAGAGGCTGAATATGATCGGAAGAACTTCGTTTTACCGGTTCTTTGGACGATGTCATCTCTTCTCGGCCAGGCAGATCATGCTTCAGTGTCTAGGCCATAGAATCCGATCCAGAGGTCCAAATGATATGATTCAAACTCCTGTGTACATCTGATTCACTTCTCTACAGGTTACATGAAGACATCAGATTAAACTGGGCATGGGAAGGGCTTCATTTGGCCTTATCTTTGAGTCCCTTAGGCTGCATCGATTTGTTGCGTCAATGTGAAGCTGAGCATCGATGTGTGACATCGATGTAGATGGGGTCTTGAGCGAGGTTAAGCTCCCTGATGTTGCATCTATCTGTGACATCGATGTGTGGGAGAGATTGGGTCGATGTGAGTGCTGAAAAGCTCCCAAACTCCTTCAACCGCTTCACTTGCTCCCGATCCGGATAGTCATCAGTAAATCGGCGATAACTTCCTAGCCTGATGTCCGAATGACCTGTTCGAATTTCCCTGGACAGCTGACTCGTCCATATACAATCTTCATGAAGACTCCAAGAGCTGGATCACATCGGAACGCCTTCGTCTGATTGGTTCTTTGAGACGTTCCGGATGGTTCCTCTCTAGTCTTTAAGCACCAAATCTCCAAACTCCACCAAGTGTCTCCAAACACCTAGTAAACTCCTCAAAAACATGCAAAAGACTCACAAGGACCTAATGCAGCTCCTAATACTCTAAATGGGACAAAACAAGTATGAAATGCCATGAGGATCCAAGAGAATGACCTAAAATCTATATGAAATGCATGCTAAATACATGTAGAATATGCACATATCAATTCCCCCAAACTTAAACCATTGCTTGTCCTCAAGCAAACGAAGTCAAGGATGAGATATGCAATGAAATGCAAGTGGAGCTCGAACCTATAAGAAGCACAAGAAACAATCGCACTCAACGTCCAAGTTACTAGTTCTAGGATGCACCAAAGTTGTCTACTCAAAAGGAGATAGCCATTTCCTTCACAACATGCAACAAGCCAAACCTCAACCTAGACAAACCATTCTATTCTCTAGCCTCTTAACATTGATTAATGATTTTATCCGTGAATGGTGCTTATGCAAAATCAAATGAAACCGCTTGGCTAAAGGACCGGTTATGAGATGAAAGTGATCTCATCAATATGTAAGGGCAATCAAATACAAGGATCTCTCAATGAACGAGCAAACTTTGACAAAATGCTAAAGGTAAAAGGCAACCTATGCATACAAGGAAAAACTTTCGTCTACCCGAATGCTTAGAGCGTCTCTATCCTAAAGCTCTTAACCCGTTGCGCCCATAACTTAAGCTACCCTTTTATCATGAGGCATTTTGCCTTTTTGAAACCCGCACATCTTTCTTGTCTCTTCACTACACTTTCTCCTCAATTGGGGATCACTTCTTCTTCCTTGTTCTTCATGGTTTGGTGCTTCTTTGTTGTTGTCTAGCTCGTCTTTTCTTCTTTTTGGTTCCCGCCTCTTCTCATTCTTTTGATGCCTTGGCCATTTTGGCCTTCTTCTTTTTCTTTGTATCTTTTGAGGCCAACTTAATCTTAGAGCTAGACTTATTATCTTTGCACAAACCATTCCACAAATTCGATCCCCTTTTCCATATTCCTTGTCATTCTTTCTATTACACAATCCATTCCAATCACGCCATTTACTAAGTTTAAACCCGTTTTGAATTGATAGATAGACTTTTTAGTCTTTAAATCAATACCTCAAGTCCACTCATATCATTGTAGTATTTGAGGATCGAACCGAAGAGGTTAAGATCAATACACTAGGAATGCATGAAACTTCCTAAGCTATAGCAATGTTTTTGGATTTTATGTTTATAAGAAAAGAAACAAATGCAAGAAAGAAAACAAAGATAGAAATGTGGATCATGAACTAAGCTATCAATGAGATGGATAACGATCAAACAATGAATCATTTGGAAGCATTAAACACTATCCTAGAACATGGAATTCACAATTATGACTAATCCACCGTCGTGGCACTAATCACTTTGTTAATCACCAAATCAAGAACAAACCATCGTTTGTGATAAGATGATTAACAAGCATTAATCTCCAATCCCACTTAGTTCACTAATCACCCTAGACATCAACTCTCATTGGCTAGGCATGAAAAGCTCACAAAAGGTTTTGTTCAAGCAATTCATTTAAACTCCGGTTAGGAGTGAAATGCCTAAGTTCAAGACTCGAATGGATAAACCTAATCTAGCACTAACACCGTTTACTCGAATCTCTCCCTAATGCATGGGATGAGACCATAAATCCTAAGGTGTAGCTCTAGATTGGTTTGTCACGCCAACTAGAGTTACCTAATCTAGGTGTAGTTCTAAACTATGGTTTATCTTATCAAATCTAGCATTAAGAACCAACCTAAGTGAAGGATCCAACAAGAATCAACCTAAATCATCATCATCTAATCATCAAGACAATTAACTAATGATACTAATACACACAATCAATGCTAATCCTTAGGTTAAGATCACTAATCTTGATTAATTCTCTTTCAAGCAACTAATCACTATGCTAACCACTCAATCCATTAGCAAACTCTCATTTGTGGATCAATGATTAGCAAGCATTAAGAATATAAACAAGATCAACCAAAATACACCCTAGACAACTAATCCCTTAGGCTAGGAACATAAATCTCTTGAATAGTTTGGTCTTGGCATTTCATCAAACACTTGGTGTTCATGAAATGCCTTGTGATCTAGATCTACTTTCTCAAGCTAGATCTAGCATTAGGAACACTAAACAAGAAAGGAATGCAATGATTAAGAACATAAGCATCACAAATCAATCATCAAGCCATCAAAAACCAAGCTAAATCTAAGATCCAACAAAAGGGGCCTAAGGCCTAAATATGAAGAACATAAAAGAAGAAGAAATAGAGATAAAGAAGATGCATTAATATAAAGATAAGGGTGAAGAAATCTTCTCTAGAGTGGCATTTGTATGAAGAACAATCAAAATCCCTCTCAAAATCATAAGAAGAGTTTGGGATAAACCCAACTCTAGGGAAAAGAAAGCTTACTATGAAAATTAGGGTTTTTGGGTTTATAAATGAAAATGGGCGAACCGGGTCGACCCGGGACAAACCGGGTACCGACCCGTGTTAAGGGCCATTTTCCCCCGGGATCTTCCTGTGGCAACACCGAGCTGTGGTACCGAGCAGGAGCATCGGTATTGCCCCTCGGTGTCGATCGATACCTGGTGCTGATCTTGGTATCGATCGATGCTGCTTCAGTCGATACCGGGGTCACTCCTCGGTATCTTTGCTCCGTGTTAAGGCCATTTCCCCCCGGGATCTCCCTGCGGCAATACCGAGCTGTGACACCGAGTAGTGGCATCGGTGTAACCTCGGTATCGATCGATACTCGGTGTCACACCTGGTATCGATCGATGCTCGGTGTGATCTCTGTCTCCTTTTCTCGGGTGACGAATCTCCTCCAAAAGCACCTGGTAATGACTCCAAAATGCCTAAAGACCCACTAGGACCTAATGCAAATGTCCTAAACTCTAAATGAGACTTAAATGCAAGACAAAACCGTGATTATGCATGCAAATGACACAAAACTCTTAAGTAAAATATATGCTTAAACTTGTAAAATGCATGAATATCAGAGTACCAAACAAAATAATCGGGGCCTACACTGGATATTATGGGACAAAATATGCCTTCAAATTGATAAAGGCGGTCTGGGCTTTCGTGATCTCAAAAACTTTAATCTCGCACTCCTTGCGAAGCAATTATGGCGTCTTATCCAATTCTCGTCATCACTCATCGCCCGAGTTCTAAAAGGGAGATATTTTCGGTACTCAACCCCGATAGAAGTGGGGAAAGCAAATTCCCCATCGTATGGGTGGCGAAGCATTATGGCTTCTCGTAGTATCATCCAAGCCGGTCTAAAGAAATCGATAGGATCAAGGTTTAATACGAAAGTATGGCAGGACAATTGGATCCCAGTAATTCCTTCTAGACCAGCCTCAGATAATGGCATTGCATACAGAGACCCGCTTCTCTATGTTGGACACCTGATTGACCAGAATACCAAGGAATGGAGATTGGAGACCTTGCAGAACATAATCGCCCCTGAAGACATCCCGTTAATACGGAGTATAAAGCCAAGCTGAGGCTATAAGGCAGATGTGTTCTGTTGGAATCATACAAAGTCTAGCATCTATTCGGTAAAATCAGGTTATGCACTCGCAATTCAGCTAAAAGAGGAAGAAAACCCGCAACAGATCCTCGAGCCCAGTATTACACCTCTAAAAAGAAAAGTCTGGACTTTGAAAACACCAAGGAATATCCAACATTTCCTGTGGCAGGCAGTCTCGGGGTGTGTTCCCGTTTGTAGCAACCTGGTAAATCATCACTGCGGCACATACATGTTTTGATGAACAAGATGTGGAGCGGAGGTGGAATCTATAAATCACCTCCTTATCGAGTGCCCCCCCAGCAATCCAGTCATGGGCACTTTCATGGATCTCATCCAGTCCGGGCTTTTTCCCGAGTGATTCTCTATACAGAAATTTTGATTATCTCCTTTGGCATGCAAAGGAGGGAGGCGTAATGAAAAAATATCTAGAGGCTTTCCCGTGGATAATCTGGTATATTTGGAAAGCCAGAAATGAAAAAGCCTTTAATGGCAAGGATATCTCCCCCGTCGACACTCTTCAATTCGCCATCTATGAAGCAGAAAATTGGAAAGTTGCACAAGTAGCCTCGCAAATAGGGGAAAAGCGTCACCCCACTAACCTCACCCCAAGGAGTTGAGAGAAGTGGCCCAAGACCTCAATGCCAAATAGATGCCTCATGGGCATCCGATGATACCTTGTTTGGGGGTGGTTGTGTAATCGAGCTAGAGAACGGACGAAAAACTTTTGGCGCCTTTGCGAAGAAAAGAACTTTATCCCTCATTCATGCTGAATTTAATATCTTATTATGGGCCATGAAGACCGTCTTGCAGCTAGGAGTACTAGCGATGCATTTTGAATCAAATTGCCTACAAATAGTTAAGGTGATCAATGAAGAGGAAGAATTGCGTGTTTTGGTCTCGGAAATTGATGAGTTTAATCATTTACGTTCTACTTTTGATTATTGATTATTTTGATATTTTCTTTATTCCTCGTGTTCTTAATGTCCGTGCCGATACCCTTGCAAAAGGGACTCGAGCCAGAAGTATTGTCTTTTCCCATATAGACTCTCTGATTCCGATCTGGATGGCCTCCGAGGCTACCATACTCGAATCATCATAATAATATATGGAACTTTTGACGTAAAAAAAAAACAAAAATTATCACCACATATACTTCTCACTTCAGAAAAATCTTGTAACACTAGGTGAATCACGTAGCACCAAATCTTGTAACACTAGGTGAATCACTTAGCACCAAATCTTGTAACACTAGGTGATTTATTTGTGTAATTTATTTTAGGGGAATCCCTTAGCACCAAATCGTAGATTGATTTCCTTTAACAAAAAAAAAAGTGTAAGATTATTCTCTTTCCTCAATATTAGTCATCATTCAAAGTCTTAGACCATCTCCAACAAAGGGATCTANAATATATATATATATATATATAATATTTTAAGTAAGCTAAACTATAAATCAATCAAAATTTAGGAATGTATTTAAACTTTCCTTATATATAAAAATAAAGTCACAGAAATGCATTTCTACTCTTGAATATTTTTTGCTATCAAATTTAGGATAACTTTTATGGAATAACTATATATGTACTTTTCTAATTCTGAAATCGAAGATTTTATGCTGAAATTAGAACTTTATTTTAGGATGAAATATTTCTAATTAATAATTTAACTTAAAGTAAACCTTCCAAATTAAATTCGCTCGTCTCCCACCAAAGCAACTTTTTTTGGTTAGTAGTTAAATATTATAATTCCAAAAAGTTATAAGTAGTTTTTTTTTTTGGTTAGTAGTTAATTTTTTTTTTCGGAGGCTTACAAAAGGAGGAACAACAATCAGAACAGAGATCGCATAACCATAAGTTGCAAAACACTTTACAAAGGCAAAAACAAAATGTCTTCTTTTGGTGAAAGCTTCGTCGTAGTACTAACATTAGTCTGTGTCTTTTTATCTCGAGCCTATGGTCTACCACAGGTAAAGCCTATCGATGATGTCCAACCGGAACAAACGCTAGCGGTTCACAACGAGATTCGAGCCGCGGTCGGGGTGGCTCCATTGGTGTGGAACAAAACCGTTGCAGCCTATGCACAGAACTACGCAAACAAACAAGCCAAAGCCGGAATCTGCCAGTTCACAGACATGAGACATTCTGGTGGACCCTACGGCGAAAACATCGCCGCGGGATGGGTCCAACCTACGGACCAAATGAGCGGTCCGATCGCGACTAAGTTTTGGTTGACAGAGAAGCCTAATTACGATCATGCCACCAACAAGTGTAAAGATGTTTGCGGGCACTACACTCAGATCGTGGCCAATCAATCGTTCAGTCTCGGTTGTGGCTCGTTTAGGTGTCATGATAATGAGTTGATTTGGATTGTATGTGATTATTATCCTATGCCGGTTGGTGATGCGGATACGCGTCCCTATTGATGATTTTGAATTGAATGATTCAAATATAATTATCATGGTAAAATGAATTGATAACAAAAAAAATACATTTATATATATTAAGTTCATGATCCATTTTTATATCTTATATATAGATGTGATCATAGATTCGTTATAAACGATTTTTCATGTTTTGTGTGGCTTATAAAATTATTATGGTAAAATGAATTGATAACAAAACAAAAAAAAATATTAAGTAAATGATCCATTTTTATATCTTATATATAGATGTGATCATATAAGACCAGAGTTTATGATCTACTGGTTTGTGTATTGGTATTGTTGTTGTATCACCATTCGAAATCAAATGTTGTAGAATGCGGGGGTAAACTGTCCCAAACTTTTCAAATAATTGTGATTTTTGTTTTCAGGATGAATCGGACTCGGGGGAGTGCTGTTCAATGTTTTCTGTGGCTTGAAAATCAATAAAGAAAACTTCATATATATATATATATTTTATTTGCGAAATAGATAGCTAAGACATGAAAAATTGTGCTTCCACTAGATTGGATTACGAGCAGTTAGATATGGCACAATTCTAGCAGAAATTATGCAGCAAAATTCGGTCGTGAGGCTCGGCTTTCAATGTTCAAATGTGTTGATGAGCTTTGTGATGCTGTTAAAGTCGCTATGGGTCTTTTCAAACAAACAAAAAAAAAGTCGCTATGGGACACTCTTAAGCATCCTATATGTAATAGATTAATAGCATTCTCTAGCTTGTGACTTGTGAAACATCATCACTACTTTTTTTTTCCCCCGTCATCATCAACGCTACTTTAAGTAACATGTTATCATTTATTGTAATTATTTATTGTAATTTATTAAAGCGATTAAAAGTTGTTGTTTTCTTCTTTTTTTTTAAACAAAAGCGATTAGTAATTGAGTTTTTTTTTACGACAAAATGATATTTTATATATTAAAAAGATGTTACATAATCCGAATAAACGGCATTGGACAACCACAAAGGTGAATACAATTTAGAAGAATAGAAAACAGAATTTGGAGGCGTATTGTTCGATCCTCTCGAATGTTACCTAAACTATCTTTCCGTGACTTTACACATATATATATCTTCTAACACCGTCAAGAAGTTCCTAATTATTAGGATCATGTTTGAGACTCTCCTGGTATGTTTCCATTGCATTGTCATACTCCATAAAGAATTGGACTGCACCTTTTCTGTTGTATCCCTTTGAGAATGTTGGATCGAGCTCGATACATTTTTCTGCATCCTTCAATCCTTCAGGCATTGCCCCCAGTTTTGTGTAGCATGCAGCTCGGTTGCTATATGCCTATGTGAAGTTGGTTCGTTACATAGTTTAGGTGATAGCATCTATTCCTTCCAATCTAATTTGAACAAAACCAAAATCCAAAATAATTGATCTAAAATTCAAGACATATATTCAAATATGGTTTAAATAATTTCATTTTTTTTTTTGTATCTGAATAATTGAATCTCAATCGAATTGGAAAAACAAAAATCAATATAAAACCGATTTTTTTAAAAAAATTAAAGATATATTTTACTAAACACTAAATTCGAATCGAACCAAACTATCCATGGTTGATTATGTTATACTTTGACACTCTTATTCATAAAACCAAACTTTTTTTTGCAGGGTATATAGTTCGAGGAAAAGTTTATCAGTTGAAAAGATGTTTTGAGGTACTTGCTTCTCACATTCCAGTTATATGATCGTTGTGCTTTTCGTTAGATCTACCAACGCCTCTTGAACCAGTGTATGAGTATCCCTTGCAAACATGCAGGTTCAGTTTGCAACTGGTAGGGATCTAAGGCCAGGACAAGTTGGGAATATTATATGATACACACACTGGAAAATTGGTAGATTCTTTTATCTATATAGTATCTCTTCTGCCTTAGACAACATGATTTTCTATGCTCTAATTTATCAGGAAAAGTCAAACTTAACGTTAGAATCTCTGGAAAATATGTTTTACCTCAATGGCCTACTCTTGAGCTTCTATGTGAGAGTCCCTTCTCATGAAAGAATTGAAAACTGCTATGTTATACAGAGCCAACACATGACATAGACAGTGACTTGTTTGTTATGCATAATTGGTCATTGGTTGTACATATAGTTCTTATTGTATTTTGGAATGAGCCCCCTTAATGAAACTAGAATCACGTGGTTTCACAAAATAAAATAATCTTTAGATGTAGAACGATAAATTAATCTTGCCCAAGAGATGAATGACCCCCCCTTAATTCTTGGTGATAGTAGATGATGATAATTGACAATGGACACTGTTACGCTTGAAAAATGGGACATATTTGTATATGTAGTCTTACTTACATTGTGGCAGAAGTTGCACACTGTGGGCAGGCCGACGCTGAACTCAGAGGGCACGAAGAGATATTTGGTGAACCAAGTGGAGTGATGGACTACGAAGCAGACCCAAGAGGTAAGTAACTCTGTTACATTCTCCATATGTAACCCACGATTTGTCTGCTAATGAGGATCCATAAGCTCTCGGATAAGATTTCACCCTTGCTTAGGTAGAAATCAATTACCCTAAACCCATGGGTAAGCATATATCTTCAAAGTAGATAGATGTGAAATGATAACATACAACAATAGTTGTAACACCAAAAAGTCATTGGGATATGAGTTTGGTTTTCAGGGACGGGGCATATTTAGAGAAGACATGAAGTACAACTTTGTTTAGAAAATAATCATGGAATAAAAATTGTTACATCTCCTTTTATAACACTGTTGTAGCTTGGAAACCAAATAACCGAGGCTGCTAAAGGTCCAACCAGAAGTTGAAGTTTAATGAACTCGTTAAAAATATATAAACTCTATAATAATTAATTGAATATTAATAAAAATATTTATACTGAAGTTTAAGTGAAGATATTAATTTTTTGTATAATTATTTTGTCTATCATTTTTTATATAAAAAAATGAAACTAGATGATTTCACTTGTTTTCTACTTGTTAGTTCATGTTGGATAAAAAAATGCATTATAAATCTTTTTTTTTTAGTTTTTGTTTGTATTGAATGAAGTGCAATAGATATCCGTGGATATCCGCAAAAATCCGTAAATTTTCCGGATATCCGGATTTCTGGATATCCGTATTTTTCCGGAGCAAACCAAATCACAAAATTAGATATTCGGTAAAAACGGAGCAAATCACAAATAGTAAAATTTTTCGGGATATCCGCTCCGTGCCCACCTCTACGTTTTACCACTCATCTTTTACTAACTTTACATATACCTATAAATTACTAACTCTACCTATAAATTAAATTTTGTTAATTTAGATTTCTTTTGTCTGAGTAACAAAGTGGAATATTAATTTCCACATGTTCTATCTTTAGATACATGTTGGATAATTAAAACGTTGCGTTTTTTTTTTCTTCATTTTTTTCCCATTTACATTAAAACCATCAATACTAATATTATGTTTTAAAAATTTCAACATCTTCAGACGAGAGAATAAATTTTTTTTTGGAGCGTCAATGCTTTTCTCCCCAAATCTTTTGTTTTGCAGCCAAATACACGTAGTGCTGAATAATCAGGTGCCCTCCCATATAAGTATAACTTTTGATATGAACTGATCTCGTTGTCAAGAGCAGATGTAAGGAACAGATTACTCAGAAAGTTTGCAGTAAAGAAAGATTCTACCCAGAATTTCAGAGGTAATTTGCTCTCAAACAACATAGACAAACCAAGTTCAGTTAAGTGCATGTGTTTTCTTTCAGCTAACCCGTTATGTTGTGGTGTATAGGGGCAGGATATGTGTTGATGAATACCAGATTGCTGTAAGTGTTTTAAGAACATAGTACTTGTGAACTCTCATCCTCCATCACACTGTTAAGTACCAATCTTGCAGTTGAATTGGTTTTCGACAAGATTTTGAAAGATACAAAATGTAGAATAGAAATATGATTTATTATTGAGAGGATAAAACCAACAGAATTTGGACCAATGATCGATAAAAATTACATAATATCGAAAACCTTGACCCGAAACAGTTGGTGCTGGATCCCAAAGATCAGAGTGCACTCGTCCCAGAGGCCTAGTTGCAGCAAAAGAAGAATCTAAGAAAGGTATTCTACTACTTTTTCCAAGCTTACATGCTTCACATATCTTGTTGGTACTGTTGCTTATTGAGATTGATGTGCTTGAAGATAGGGAATGCAGAACTTGTTTATTCGGGTGTCCAAGTCTCCTATGCTAAACTTCATCACTTACGGAATGTTGTCTAGAGGAGAAGTAAGCTTGGACTGGTGAATTCTTCAAACTGTAGAGGCCGTTATTGTTTCTTCCCCAAGTGAGCAACTTCCTGGTTTTCTTGTCCTTTACAAGCACCCCATCTCAGTTAAATTCAAAGGAGCATGGATAATCGTTTGGAGTGTCTGCCTTGATAGGAGCCACATATTTCGTGGTCCATTTGGTCCTAAGAACTTGAGTAAATGACCAAAAAGGGACCATAAATCAAACCATAACGTTGCCTTTTGACCATTACCAACGGAGCAATGGATGAATCTCTCAGCAATAGGCTTAAGCTTCCCTTAAGGCTATGCTCTAATCCACATCTCGTTTTTTTTTATTACAGATTTTTTTTTTGTTTAATCACATATTTATTAGATTCATATTTAATAACAAATTAATTAAATAAATCAGACCAATCAGAATATATTATTTTCATTAAAGGTATTATAGTAATTTAAGAAATCTCAACTTTTAACCACATGGCGATTCACTTCGCAAATACTATACAAAACAAAATAGATTATCAGTTTGGATCAACCGAACCAATCTAATTTGAACAAAACCAAAATCCAAAATAATCGATCTAAAAATCAAAACATATTCAAATATGGTTTAAAGGGTTTCATTTTTTATGCATCTGAATAATTGAATCTCAATCGAATTGAGGACAAAAATCAATCTAAAACCGAGGTTTTTTAAAAAATATTAAATATATATTTGACTAAACACTAAATTCAAAACGAACCAAACTATCCATAGATTATGTTATACTTTGATACTCTTATTTAGGGCTGGACGTTTTAACCGTACCCGATATCTGAACCCGAACGCGACCCAAAAAACTTGGTCCCGAACCTGATCCGAACTAGAGAAATACCCGAATGGGTCTTAGTGTCTAGGTACTTCGGGTTTCGAGTAATACCCGACCTGAACTGAAACCCGAACTAGTACCCAAACTAACGCGAAGCAAACTAAACCCATTAACCCTCTTTGTACCTAGCCTCGCTGGTTCCCTTCATTTTTCGGCTTTTCTGGGTATTTCAAATACTTTCGGGTACTTTTGGGTAGTAAAGATAGTTTTTTTACTGGGGTTTTCGGGTAATTTGGATACTTTCGAGTACTTTCGGTTAGTTTGAATACTTTTGGTAGTTTTTTCTAAAATTTTCGAGTACTTTCAGGTATTTTTGGGTATTTCGAGTAAACAGATTCCGACCTGAACCCGAGAGGACCTGACCCAAAAATTATAAATAAGCTTAAACCCGAAAACCCAAAAACCTTAAATATCCGGCCCAAACCCGAACGGGTATCCGAACACCCATGCCTACTCTTATTCATAAAACCAAATAACCAACAAAAAAAACTGAAAAAATCGAATAGAAATCTGGATTAAACACCAAAACCTCTCTGGACTTTCTTATAAAATTCTCAAATCATCAATATAATTTTAATTTTTGAAAAAACTTTGTAGTCAAAATCTCTATGAAATTAAAAAAAAAGCCAACAAATCTAAATCCACCAATCCAATACACACACATTTAGGAGAAATCTCATAATCCCATATCAACGGCCATGATCGGCTAGACCACTGTAAATCTGGTGGACGTGCCACCACATGATCAACGATCTGAGTTCTTCCTTGTACGCTCGCTCGAATGCTGGTTGAAACCTCTGAAGAAGTCTCGTTCGTCTCCTTTCTGCCTCCTTGGACAAGCTCTGTTACAGAGATCAGACTCGAATCCGTAAACATTGGTGATTATCGAAAGAAGCAACCGCCGTTTTCAATCTGAACCGAGCCCGTTTGTGCATGGAAGCTCCTCTGCAGATCCGCCGTGGCTAGCGGGGAGTTACTTTCTATTTCGATCATCAATGGCGTCTTGGCTCAAAGCTGCCGAAGGTAATTTCAGTCATCAATGGCGTGGATGAAGAAATGGTATTTCTTGTGGGTTATTGCAGAGAAAGTTTAGGGATTCCTATTAGTTTTGATCAATTTGCCATTTTTCGTCTTCAGATTTATTCGAGGTTGTGGATCGCAGGGCAAAGTCTGTGGTTGAAGAGCTCTCGGAAGAACAGTCCGATTTGCAGTTGCCAGGTACTGTGGAGATTCTTTCGAGATTAACAAAATCTCATCTTTGGTTCTGATTTGCTTATCTTCAGTAACAAAATCTCATCTTTCGAGATCATCACAATTTTGTTCTATGAGAGTTTCTCCAACTATTTAGAAACGCTGGCATTGTCTTTGGCAACCTGAGATGGATCCGATCTAGTCATGAGCTCACATCTTTATTATATTAATTTTAGTCATCTTATCTTATGCTTTCCTTTGCTTGGGGTGGTTAAAGCTTCTAATAGGAAAGTGTCTCAAGGGAAGATATCAAGTTCAAAGAAAAAGGTATTCACCGTGGTTCTCTTATCTGTAAGTCCCTTCTTTTTATTTTGGTATATTGATACTCAGGATGAGCTTCTTTGGTCGTGGAATGTATTTGTAGGCTCGTCAGAAACTTGTAAAAGAAGAATCTTCTAACAAGAGAGATCTTTCTGGCCCAGGGATATCACAGTCAGAGGTGCCTCCATCTAAAAGTTCTGTTTCCAATGATGAGGCCTCTTCATCAGGACCTGTCTCGCAGATAAGGGAGTTTCAACAGACTGTTGCAGATGTCCAGAGTGTTCAATCACTTCCACAATCAGTGCCAGATACAAAAAGTGACGATGCTGCTGTGGTACCTCCAGAATCTGTTGTGGACAGTGATGCTGCCGAGTCAAATCCAAGTGGCAAGCATGCTGATGGAGATGTTCCAAATGACTCTTTGGTGCAACTGTCACCATCTTTACCTGACAAAGAAATTGAGGTCGTTGCCAGTGAGAATCTGGTTGATGCTCCCATAAAAGGCACACAAGGAGTGTTGGAAGATTCTTCAAAACGAGACCCGGATAAACTGGAATCTGTAGTGCACGTTTCTCCTGTAGACGAAGGGAACGTGATTCAAAGCCCAGGCAATGATGCGGAAGTTGGCACCTCAATCAATCTGGATAAAGAACAGGAACAGAGAGTTGCTGACACCTCAACCAATCTGGAGAGAGAGCAGCATCGTAGAGCTGATACGACTTCCATTAAGATTCAAGATCAACTTGAAGAGGTTAGTTAGTCTCGGGAAGATGAAAAAAATTAGCACATGCTATGTCTGCTACTTGAATTTTCATGTATATTGTCTTCTTAAAAGTCTGTTGATCAATCTTTTCACTAATTCTAGGCTCATGGGTTGCTAAAAGCTACAGTTTCCACTGGGCAGTCAAAAGAAGCCAGGTTAGCAAGGGTAAGCTCAAATATCCTTTGCTGCTTTCCTGCATCAAATGGGTGTTAAAAACACTTTTTGTCTGTCCGATAGGATTTATCCATGCCAGTGGTTGGACATGACCAATTTTAAATGTATGCTTGTTTGTCTTCATTTGCTTCTAGGTTTGTGCTGGACTTTCATCCCGTCTTCAAGAAATTAAGGCAGAAAATGCACAGTTGGAAGAGCTTCTCACTGCAGAGGTAAATCTAAACAGTTTGAATTTCTTTTGACCCGGATAAGAAAAAGTAAAAGTGATACTTGAAGATGGTCAGTGCACCTAATTTTATTTCGTCATTTTTACTGTAATAGCAAGAGCTTACCAAGTCATATGAAGCTAGCATTAGACAGTTGCAAAAAGATTTGTCAGCTTCGAAAAGTGAAGTGACGAAAGTAGAGTCAAGCATGGTTGAGGCACTAGCAGCTAAGAACTCAGAGATAGAAACACTTGCCAGCGCAATGGATGCCCTGAAAAATCAGGCTGCTCTGAACGAAGGAAAATTGTCGTCTCTTCAGGTTTCTAGGCCTCTTTTTTGCTCAAATTTTCTTTTGTGTGCTTCCTTTTATAGCATACCATGAGTCTTTAATGGTCCTAGCAACTTCCTCTCTTCAGTTGCCATTTTCTTTTTCACCCAACCACCTTCGAGTAAAATCGTTTACTTTTATCAGGCAGACATGGAGTCTATTATGAGAAACAGAGAACTGGCTGAGACTAGGATGATGCAGGTATTACGATATATACATTTTTCATTAATTTCTTCCAGTAAATTTCTGCTCGCTATATATGCTTATGAACAAATAAGGTCGTCAGACCATTGAATTGATATTTTCATATTCCAGGCATTGCGGGAGGAGCTGGCAACTACTGAAAGGAGAGCTGAAGAGGAGCGTTCTGCACATAGTGCCACAAAAATGGTTTGTTGCCTGAACAATGCGGAAACTTTTTATAATGTAAACATGATATCAATTTTTGTTTTACATGAATGTCTCTTTCTAAGACAGGCTGCCATGGAAAGGGAAAGGGAATTAGAGCACAGGGCTGTGGATGCTTCCACAGCACTTGTTAGAATTCAGGTGAGACAGGATCCTTGGATTGAGCGCTACTATCACTATCTTTCATTTCAAATAGGCCATCCAACTTAATATGCTGTTAGTTGCTGAGTATTGGCTCTCTCTTCTTACATTGTGTTCTTATTTCTTAAGCAAGGAAAGTTAGGAAACCTTTGTATTTTCATATGCTACATATTCGCGAACAACTTAAAGATTCTATGTGGAATTCTTGTTTCCCAAAAACTACTTTGATCTGACTTTTAAATGGCTGGTATTTTAGAGGATTGCTGATGAAAGGACAGCGAAAGTGGCAGAACTTGAACAGAAGGTGGCATTGCTTGAGGTAGATGAACTTATCTTCAACACGCCCTTGTTACCCCATCATCATATATTTGAACTTCATTTGGCAAATGATACTCAGGTCGAATGTACATCTCTGAATCAAGAGCTGCAAGATATGGAAGTTCGTGCTCGCAGAGGACAAAAGAAGTCCCCTGATGAAGCAAACCAAGTGATCCAGGTATGTCATATTAGTTTATCTTGCTGAAATGCTCTACATTGTGAAAGTTAATTTCAATAATGAGTTTTTAGCACACTTTCAAATTTTCTGTTAGAAGTAAAAACGACAGGATATATATGCAAAAAAGTATTTACCCTTGGTTTCTTTGATAACTCTTGTATCCGAGTTCAAATCTTCTATTGGATTTTTATGGTGGGTAGTTTCACATAAAACAAAATAGTTTCACCATTTACTTTTAATTATACAGATTAGAAATACCCACCATTCACGTTATCGAATTCAAATTCTAAAAGTGAGAAGTCCTTGAAAACAACTTTTATCAGCTTTTCAAAGTTCAGATTTTGGCTACTCCTGAGAAGTTACTTTTAATTATACAGATTCAAGCATGGCAGGACGAAGTGGACCGTTCTCGGCAAGGTCAAAGAAATGCCGAGGAGAAAGTTTCTTCAATGGAGGTATGTTACTAACCTTGGAATTCTTTACGACATGATGTATTTGTTGTTTGTGCTATACGGTTAGCATACTTTTTACACAGGATTCGTTTGTTTGTTATAGGCTGAAATGCAAAAGTTGAGGGTTGAAATGGCAGCCATGAAGAGGGATGCAGAACATTACTCACGCCAGGTGACATCTACAGTTTCTAACAGTCTGTCTCTTCTCGTCAATGCATTAATCTGATTATTTATTTCTCTTAGTCTAAGCTTATGGGCTGTCCTAGTTACTCTTCAATTTCTATGGAGTGGCTATGGCAGACCTGATAGTTCTCTGTTATCCTCTTGGCGCTTTTATGTCATTAAATGCAAAAAAAATCATTATCCTGTCAACTTCTTTCGAGACTCTTGTGTGCAAAACCCATTGCTCTACTTTTTTACACTGTCTTGTGAATGAATATAAATGATCCATTTGATGTTTTCTAAACATAAGTGCTTACAATTAATTGATTTATTTTGCTCCTGCTTGTCAAGTGGTACCTTTAATGCATATGATAATGTGACAAGAGCTTAATTGTTATACCCCTGACCTAGTAGGAGCATACGGAGCTGGAGAAACGCTACCGTGAACTAACAGATTTACTGGTAACATGAACTCCAGAAAGTACTGATTATATAGGTCAAGTTTATATTGGGAACTTGTTTGATAGCTTCTGGCCATGGGGTTTGATGCAGTACTATAAGCAAACGCAACTAGAGACTATGGCGAGTGAGAAGGCTGCAGCAGAGTTTCAGTTGGAGAAAGAGGTCAAACGTCTACACGAAGCACAGGTTTGATCTCAAAGCTCTCGACGGTCCATAAATGTACTTTGACATTTCCATGCTAAAGGATCTAAACTTGGTTGTTTCAGGTAGAGGTAGAAAAAAGCAGAGTTTCGCGACGCCCATCAGCAACTTGGGAAGAAGATTCCGAGATCAAGACACTCGAGTAAGTATTTAGCGATGTCTTTGCTAAATATATTTCTAATAAAGAAGATGGTGCTGAGATATATATGTTGAGTTTGTTCTTTGATGCTTACAAAAAACAATTTCAGGCCTCTTCCGTTGTATCACAGACACATGGCTACAGCGAGCACACAGGTAGAGACTTTGGAGCACATTTAGAAACACTGCTTTTCTTCCTTTGCTTTAAACTTTTACTCTGTATGTTCACTTTGTTTGCCTTCTGTCTTCAGTTGCAGAATGCAGTGAAACTGTTAGACTCAGGAGCTGTAAGGGCCACGAGGTTCCTTTGGCGGTACCCAATAGCTCGGATTTTACTACTCTTTTACCTTGTGAGGCGCTCTCTTACCTGTTCAATCTCATTCGCCGTACTTATGAATTTACGGAAACCTCTTAACCTCCATCATTAATGAATTCGCAGATCTTTGTTCATCTCTTCTTGATGTATCTATTACACCGGCTCCAGGTATGTTTGGTCCTTTTACACTTACTATCACATCACAGTCATGGAATTTGAATCCTTGATGTGACGGTCTTGTGTAGGAGCAAGCCGAGGCCCAGGAAGAAGTTGCGGAAATGGCCAACAACGTTTTCAGACCATAACAGAGTCTGAGTGGGAAATGGAAGAAACATACAGAAGCTTTTAAACTTATGGATTGTCTTAGAGAAGGTTTTAAACTTCTTTTTTTGTTATGCAGAAGCTGGTTCTCACGATTCCATTTTGCACCAGATTTTTTCCTCTAACCGTTAGAATGGGAAGAACATAATGTTGGGTAAATGGTGTTTATATAATTATACACGCTTGATTGATACTGACACGCATGGTTTTTAAAGCAATTGACTTTACTATGTCTATTAAACCGATCCTGAAACCTAAACTATAGTAACCAATTGGAGCTGAGATTGGTTTTAACTTTGGAATTGTTTTGGGTAAACTAAGATGAACATGTACGTAGTTTGGCCGTCAACTTAATTTAAAAACAACATTGACGAAACAAAAAAAAACTAAAAATATAGAAACAACAAAACCATTTGTTTGTATTGGTAAGAGAAGAGGCTTTTTGTCTTAATAATGAATTATATAACCAATCTTTATGCTTAACAATGCCGTCTCAACAGCTTCAAATTGGTAACCTGAAGATAAGAGTAGAAGAAACAAACAGCTTTAAGATGGCAAAACTAATGACAGAAGAAATCTTCCGGACGCGACGAGTGACGACAAAGGGAGAAAAGAAGTTCTTTACCGTTTTCAATGCGGAATTTGGAACATCTCAAGGGAAAACCGGCTGGTGTAGGAGTCCCGTTGTTTCAGGATATCCCAACATTATGTTAAGATTCTGCAACGCTTGTCCCGAAGCTCCTTTCACGAGATTATCAATCTGCAACAACAAATAGTTTTGTACAAAATGGCGTTTGTGGGAAAAGTTAAAGATGAGTTTATAACAGAGGATGATTCTATGCTTACCACTGATATTATGATAGCTCTTCCGGGGATTCGATCAGGAAAGACATTCATATAACAATAGTTGGATCCTCTAACGTTGTGTGTCCGAGGAACAACTCCTTCATCCAACACTTTGACAAATTCTTCATCCTACAAAACATTTTGTGAAACAAGATAAGTAACAAAAGTATCATTGGCTTATAACACAAAAGCAATCATCACCTCATAAGACGTTCTTAATTGCTGATACAAATCTTCGGTTCTAACCCCGGGAGCCATTTCCACATATATAGTCGATAGCATACCACGGATCTACCCATAAAACGAGGGGTTAATGAAAAGCATAAGGAAAAAACTATATAGAGAACAGGCTTAAGATTATTTATACCATTGGCATGAGATGAGGCGTAAAACTGACTGTTACTTTTGATTGTGCAACATCAGCTAATCCTTGTTCAATTTCAGGAACTGCAAAACAAAAGAGACATTTAATAAAAATATCATAGAACAAACTTTTTTACTCATTTGTGATAATCAATTTGTGACATATACCATGGCGATGCCGTGTGACACCATAAGAAGAAATGCCTTCAGCGATTTCAGAGTAAAGATTCGCCTCCTTTGCACCACGTCCTGATGAAAATTTCTTTATCAGTCAATAAACTAGAAACATTTTACTGCATCGTTGTTCATGATTAAAGACCGCAAAGTAAGCTCAACCTGCTCCACTAACACCAGATTTTGCGTCGATAATAATGTTTTCATGTTTGATGAGACTTGCCTGCACCAAAAAGAAACACACTGAAGACAAGACAGTCTGATACAATCGAATTCCACAAAAGAAACGAAAAAAGAAAACCTTTATTAAAGGAACAAGAGGAAGTTGAATCGAAGTCGGGTAACAGCCTGGGTTAGCCACCAGTCGCGCCTTTTTGATGTCGTCCCTCAGAATCTCTGTTAGGCCATACACAACTTCTTTCTGAACCCAGCATGACAATAGGTAAATGTATGCAATATGAACACAACAGATCAAGCAATAGCTTTTGAGAGTGAAGTACCTGCAACTCTACCGCCTTGTGTGGCTGACCATACCATTCTTCATATTCTGAGATATCACGCAACCGGAAGTCCTAAATGCGTAATTTTAAATTAGCATATCACCGAAAGGCTGGCATAGCAAAAAAAAAAGAAGAAGAAGAATTTCTTCAGGGCATTACTGCTGAAAGATCAACGATTTTTAATGCGGTGGGCAGTCCCATGATGATTTCCTGTCAAAATACACACACACTCATTTCTGTTAAGCTAGGAAACAAAATTTTATAATGAAAGAACCAAAAGCAAATGGACCTGGGTTGTTCCATGAGGTAAACAGCAGAATACAGCATCCACTGTAGAAAAGTCTGCGTCCTTTACAGAGATAAGTCTAGGTAGTTTCTGAGGACAGACAAGGATTAATCATTCATTGATCATTATACGCCATCACAAAGAATATCATTTGAACAGATTCATAGCTTGGAATTTTGTTAGAGATGGAAATCACTTATACTTGAGCTCTCAGGTGCGGGAAGACACTTTCCATTGACTGGCCAGCTTTTCTATCAGCAGTCATCAGAGTGACACGGAAATGCGGATGATTTGCAAGAAGCCTAACGATCTGCCATTCGATGAAAAAGGGATTCCAAATCAAAACTTACTTACTCATGCCATTTGAATCAAACCTCAGATACCAAATCCATTCTTTCCCATGTAATGTTAAAGGAACCTTAAAAACGATGACTATTAAGGATTTTGTCTTCCGTTTATTAATGAGATTACTGACCAAGTACCGTCTTTTATCGTCAGAGTAAGCTTAAACTTTGCATATGTTCACTGGTTAAGCTAAATCAGGAGGCCAATACCCAAAAAGCCAAAAACTTGCAACCAGATGCATACCACTTAAGCTCTGGTTCGTTTCAAAACCAAAGAGATCACTAAAAAGTCTTAAAACTTCAAACAGAGGCACAAACCTCAGCACCAGTGTAGCCACTTGCACCAAGAAGACCAATCCGAATATCCTTTTCGGGTTTAGCAGAGCTACTGGCTGAAACTCTGAAGCTCATTGAAGATGGAGAAGCCACATGAGATCCCAAAGCAAGCCTCTTGACTCGCTTATCCGCTACACGAATCTTCCTTTCCCCCTTTTTATATATAAAATGTAAAAACGCACATTTGCATAATGATCAGATTGCTTGAATTTCATCAAACGTGGATTCAATGGAAAATCAGAAAGTGGAAACACCTTGAAGCAGCATCCTCGTTCGAAGAAAATCGAGCTAAAAGTGGACACACTACTCATTCTTGGATTGGATTCTGCAAACAGGAAGAAAGACTAAACCTTTTAACTCTGAATAAAAGAAGAAATTGGCTTCGCTGAAGATATCTTTACAAAGAGTCGATTATCGTCGTGAATTGAAAATTGCATAAACCCTTGAAGCGACGCTGGACGGAAACGCGACTTAACTCGGGCAGCGAGGGAAAATGTGGCATTTTGGTAATTCAAGGGCTTAAGATATGGCATAAGTGTCAATTACTTCACCAAACGGCTACATGTTGTGTCTAGCCCTGGGCAAAAAAACCGGAACCGAAGAACCGAACCGGAACCGACCAAAAATTTCGGTTCGGTTCCGGTTCCAGCCAAAATACCCATTGGATCCTGAGTTTGGGAACCATGGATATCGGTTCTTACCCGGAACCGAAATGAGGAACCGAATACCCGGAACAAAAAACGGTTTCGAGTATTTTATTGACATTTCGGGTAATTTATTGACATTTCGGGTTCTGGTTTCGGGTATTTTTTGTTATTTTGGATATTATTTCACATTTTCGGTATAAAATTGCTATTTCGAGTACCCAAATACCCGGAACCGTTAAGAACAAAAAAAAATCAGGTATTTTACGGTTACCCGGAACCGAACCGGAACCGAACCGGAACTGAACCGAAAATATAAAAATAACCATTGGATCCTAAACCTTAGGAACCGAAAGAACCGGAACCGATCGGTTCCTACCCGGAACCGAACCGAATACCCGTTTGCCCAGGGCTAGTTGTGTCTGTGTAGAGAGAGAGAGATATAAAATCGAATCTATAAAGAAGTCAAATAAAATCTACAGAAACACAAAAAAGCTGCAATTTTTTTCTTCTTGTATCGTCAAATCAACGAATCACATCACTAAAGCTTCTTTTTTGTTTGTTATTTATCTTCAAAATTCTGCATAAACTGGTGTGTGCGAGAGAGAGAGAGAAGAGAGTGTGAGATTTTCCAAAAACGAATCGAAAATGATAACTTCTTGTTCGTATTTTAACGGCGACGATCAAGTTTCTTCGCGGCCAGTGATCGTTCTTCCGTTTCGGGTTGAAACCGTTTTGGAGAAAATCTACAGCAAACACAAATGTCCTGAGATAAACGATGAGTCGAGGCAGAGACTGTCTTCGATTTCAGAGGAATTAGCTTTTGATTTGCTCAGGAAAGCTTTTAATTCGCCGGCAATGTACAACCTCGACGGGTTCATCGTGTCTAAGGTTAACCAGGCCGTCACTGTTACTCGCTCTCCGCGGCTGAGCTCCGGTGGGTCTCCGGCGAAGTCTCCTATCCCCTCTAGAAAACACGGTCAGTATCAGAAGCAGAGTCTATTGTATATTTTTGTTGTTTCCAAATTTTACTTGTGAAAGTGTGGTTTTTGAGGAATTTACTATGATTATTACCCGATTGTAGAAGAGATGTCACTTGATTCTGAAGCTCCTTCTCCTAAGTCTTTGAACAATGGAGGATCTCTGCACATTCCTCCTCATCTGCTAGCTTTGAGTGAACTCGAATTCAAGAAGGCGTTTCTGTTGCTTAGCTACATTCCAGGGTATGTTTGGGCTGGCAAGTTTTCGGCTTTTTTTTCCATAAATGTCATCTCTTTTCGCTTTTATTTGTAAGTAACAGTTACCTTTTTTTGTGTTATACAGGCAATCTCAGGCTGAGGTTATATCTGCTGATGAGATCAGGCAATGGAAGGATTTGCCTATGGTTGCATATGAAGCAGCTGTTTGGGAACGCTTGTGCCTGCTTGATAGTTCCCAAACAGTCCAAAGAGTGGTATGGCTGTTCTATTGGGTATTATTTACATTTCATGTTTGCAATTTCTAAAGGTATATAGACAAGAAACAGAGACATATTGGATACTAAAGACATATTTCGTGCTGTTGAATCTCTTGGGAATTTGACTTTGGTATCAAAGTTGTTTTACGTGTTTCCTTTTCCACAGTCGCTTGAATGGGATAGCGGGAAGACTCATTACTATCAGTGTCATGTCGCTTCTGACGGTAGTTACACATTCAAGGTTCATTCCTCTCTTCAAGTACTATCTTTCACGTTTGCATTGTATCTTAGTGGTAGGATAAGCAATTTGTTATCATATGTACTTATCAACACACTGTGTTCACAGGGCCCTCTTCTTGAACCCACTGGAACGCACCTGCACAAGGTCTTGGGTGATGAAAATGTTTTAACGGTCAAATTTGCGGATGTCCAGAAAAACTCGTCAACCTATAGTAATGACCGTTACTCTACATACAAAAGGATTGCCAAGAATGGTATCATGGTTGGTTTACGTCGTTATCAGTTTTTGGGTGGGTTGTTTTCTTCTCTTGATTAACATTCATGTCATTGCACATAGAACACTTTTCATTGTTAAATACTCTTGCTATGGGTTTAGAACTGGGGAAATTGTTCTAACATTCTATAGAACAGTTTTCAAAGATGGAGGGAAAGAAGAGAAGAAAAAAGATTTTTCTACAAAGGGAGTGAAATGCTACTTTATACGCACGGACTCTACTGCTTCGAATGATATGGGAAATGGCTATATATTTTCTGGGAAGTCGATCAATGAAGCTCGTATGCATTTTATGCACGTGCATACATTGCCATCTTTGGCCAACTATATGGCAAGGTACTCAAGTTTCTTCTCTAAGTTCTACTGGAGGCATGCGAAGATGTTCTACTGTTTCATCTCTGAGCTTTTGTAGAGATCTTTACCTTTGTGATTGGAGTCATTTTTCTTTTGTTGATGCTTCAGGTTTTCTTTGATTCTGTCAAAGACTAAGACGCTTGAAGTCGACATGACTGGGATTACCTTTGAGGAAATCACTGATATACACTGCCATGTACATCCTTAATTCATGTGTCCTTCAGGAACTGTGTCTCTATCTAATTGTCTTTTACTTAGTCGTATTCACTGTGTGCTTTGACCTTTTTCACTCTCTTCCAAATTGCAGGATCAAAATAATAATGACGTTCTTGATAAGAATGGGAAACTTTGTATACATTCAGATGGCACTGGCTACATCTCTGAGGACCTTGCTCGGATATGTCCAGTGAATATACTTAAAGGGAAATGTCTCAGTAAAGGAAATATTCAGGTCTTTTCTCTATTTCCATGACAGTTTGATGGTTGCTTATGTGCCCTTTGTTCACTCCTTTTTACTTTTATGTTTCGTTTTCTTATTTGATTTGAATCACAGGAAGCCTGCGGCCAAGACCCGGTATGTTATATAGTTATGCTTGATTCTATATTTGTCTATTACTGAACACACGTAGTAACAATGACTTTTTCAAACAGCCTCTTCTGATCCAGTTTCGGATGTTTTATGATGGCTATGCTGTTAAGGGAACTTTTCTCTTAAACAAGAAAGTATGTTTGCTCTCTTTCACATTACAAAATCTTTTTTTTTCCTTGTTTAAGTGTTTGCAAGCTATTCCTAATGTTGCTCCCAATTTGGCAGATTCCTCCTCGGACTGTCCAGGTTCGACCTTCTATGATCAAGGTGTCTAAAGATCCAGCCTTGTCAAATTTTAGCACCTTTAACACCTTGGAGGTAGTCACTACAAGGTCTGTGATTCTTGGATACTTATTTTGATGCTGAAGTGCTCTCACTCGATGTTCTTATTGTGAAATGAAGTTATCCTAGTGACATCTGGTTGTTTCCATTATCCAGTAATCCACCAAAAAGAACAAAGCTATCAAGAAATTTGGTTGCGCTTCTTAGCTATGGTGGAATCCCCAATGGATTCTTTTTGGATATATTGCTCAATACGCTGGAAGAGACGAAAACCATATTCGACAACAAACGTGCTGCGTTTAAAGGTGCTTAAAATTCCAAAGCTTTCTGGTTCTTTTGCAATTTTTCTGTAGTCATGTCCCTGAAACTGCTGAGTGAAGTAACTTAAGAAGGATCTTTTAAGAAGTCAATTTGTTTGTGCAGCTGCCCTTAATTATGGGGATATGGACGATCACAACGCTGCACAAATGATATTGGTTGGTATCCCACTTTACGAACCACACTTGAAGGATCAGCTGTCTATTCTTTCAAACACAGAGAAGAATGATCTCAAAGCAGGAAAGCTTCCTGTGACCGAATCATACTATCTTATGGGCACAGTTGATCCCACCGGAGAGCTAAAGGAAGATGAAGTCTGTGTCATCCTGTATGATTCCCAATCTCTTGCTCTTTCAGTTTTAGCTTTTACATGGAAACTTCAAGAAACAGTAATTTGCTTCTTCGGAATTGTGAGTTAGCTGTTCATTTCCTCACTACTTTCTTTTTTCGTGGTTTGTAGCGAGGCTGGCCAAATTTCAGGGGATGTGCTAGTTTACAGGAATCCTGGACTACATTTTGGAGACATACATGTACTTAAGGCTACATATGTTAAGGCCTTGGAAGAGTATGTCGGAAACGCCAAGTATGCTGTGTTCTTCCCTCAGAAAGGTCCGAGATCTTTGGGAGATGAGATTGCAGGTGGTGACTTTGATGGTGATCTGTATTTCATATCCAGAAACCCAGAGGTAATCCACCGCATTAGAAAGTAAAATTCATTGTTGTGACCTGATTTTCTTTGGTTTTGTTTTCTGTTTTAGCTACTTGAACACTTCAAGCCAAGTGAACCGTGGGTGAGTATGACTCCTCCTAGTAAAAGTAACTCTGCTAGAAAACCAAGCCAGCTTTCACCAGAAGAGTTGGAAGAAGAGCTCTTCGATATGTTCTTGAATAGAAGATTTCATGCCAGGTACTCTCAACTTACTTTGAGCTCTAGATTCAAAACTGTGTCTTGGATCAATCTTTGGGATTTATGTCTCTCTTTTTTTTCCGGGTTTACAGCAATGTTATAGGGATGGCTGCGGATAGCTGGTTAACAATAATGGACCGTTTCCTCACACTAGGAGATGAGAGAGCTGAAGAAAAAGCTGAAATGAAGAAGAAAATGTTAAGCCTGATTGATATATATTATGATGCTCTTGATGCACCAAAGAAAGGGGCTAAGGTCTCTCTCCCAGACGTGCTGAAGCCTGACATTTTTCCACATTACATGGAGCGGGATAAAAAATTCAAGTCCACTTCCATTCTTGGAATAATGTATGACTTTGTTAAATCACAGACATCAGAGGAACAGACACCATCATCTGGTAAAGGATCTTTCTTGTTACTGACTAGTAATAATCAGAACACAGAAGAAATCATTATACATCATGATATGTGTTTAACTGTGGTTTACAATTCAGAGATCAGTAAACTCCAATGTTTTGAAGATGAGCCGGTCTCTGAGTTTCATAAGGAGAAATGTATACAATGGTATGCTAAATACAGAGGTGAGATGAGCCAGGCGTTGAGTAATAAGGATGAATCAGCCAGTGAAGTTATTCTGAGATACAAGCAGGTAAGCTCCTCAATCTTATGCCCCCAATAACCTCAATATGTTTTTCTTGAATTGTCCCACAGAAGTTTGCCACCAACAGGAGTTGATCTAATTAATGCTTTATAAACAAACAGTTCTGAAACGGTTTATTCTTGTTTGTCAGGAGTTCTATGGTGCTGAAGGGTTTGAAGAAAGCAAGAAAAGTCTAGAAGAACTTTACCCGCAAGCCTTGGCACTTTACAACGTTGTTTACGATTATGCAATCGAAATAAAAAGCGTTCGAAAATGCAGGTTTGTGTGGAAGGTTGCAGGACCGGTCCTGTGCAGGTTCTACCATAAGAAAACTGGAGGAAAATCTTTACTGGCTTCACTCTCTGTGCTGAAAGAGATGTGGGGTTGAGAACAAATGACTTGTTCCTCCCCTGTTCTGGTAATAAGAATAAGCCTTTTGTTGTCTTCATAAAATCATGTATTATAAGAAGCGTGTGAGGCAAGTATGTTACCTAAGTACAAACCTAACTTATAGGTTAAGCTATCCAATTAAGATGAGGTGTGGTGCCTTTTGTTTAGTTCTAATCTACAGTAGTCCTGTAGTGTGTGTATTGCTCAAAAAAAAAAAAAAAAAAATGTTAAATAATGAAAGCTCCCTATATTAAATTATGTGTATTAGCATATATGTTGAGAAATAACCAAGGAGCTTGAGATTGTAGGGTTAAAGCACTCTACAGTCTGATTCGTTTTAAAACTACAATTTTTTTTGCTAAGAATGTAAATATTTCATTGAAAATGAAAACGATCTGGTGTTACAAAATGCGTAAACAAATCGCTCGACCTAAACAATTGATCCCATGGCAAAAAAAAATAAAAAAACATGGAAGTAATAAGCAATAAGAACTACAATTGATGGTAAGAAATTAGAAGACTAATCTTTTTGCTACTGAACAATAAGAAATTGGCTTGTCTCAAGGTAATTTGAGACTAGTGAGTGAAACAGAGAGTTTGCTCAAATCCTTTTTTGTAAGTTAATAATAATATATAGGGAAATGTAACCGAGGCCCATTTTTTTCCTTTCTTTTTTCGTGTAAATACCATGGTTTTCTCTGGGTTGCAATACGGCACGTGAAGCCACAATATAAGAATAAAAATTTTGGGGCCATAGGACAGATATTTTTTGTGTGGTTTAGTGGCGTCAATTTATTTCTCATTTCCAAATAAATCCTTGACAGGTTCGAGTGGTATCAGGTTTGTCCTTTTTTATTGTTTCTTTCTTTATTTTTGTTTCTATTTCATTTTAATTTTATTTAATTTTCTTCAAATATGTTTTTTTTGCTATTTTACCATATCACTATTCTTTTTTATACTGTTGAATATTTTTTATTATTATTACTAAATGTTGTGTATGTTTTTATTAACTATTGTTTTATTACTAACTATTATTTTATCGATTTCATTAACCTTTTTCTAGTTTCGTTTTTTTGTTTATTAAGTTTTTGCTTGTGTAATTTTATACTTGATTCCGAGAAAATGTATTTTCTTCGGCTTTCTACCTTTGGAGGATTAGATTCTGCCGACTTTGTTTCCGTAAAACTATCAGGCTTAGCTTCCCATAAAACATTCGGGCTTAGTTTTCGGTTTATCCAGCTTTGTAATCTGTTTGGATTTTAATCATGGAATGATAATAACAACAGATGACAAAAAAAAAATATATATATATAGTGTAGTGTATCATTTCAACAAAAGCTGCTTTTTAGTATTCTTAAATAATTTTAAAATTGTAGTGTGGTTAAGAATAATTAACTATACGTTTTACAATTTTATTGTTATCTACTAATATATAATAAAAATGTTTAAATAGAATGAAGTATATATACAGTATATATATATATATACACACTAATGTTCGATAAAATTTGATAATATAAATATAGGCCACAATTTCATAATTTGCTTTAAACCACTAAATTTTTAGGACCGGCCCTGTTGGGAGATAACCCGAGATCGATCTCCGGTTCTCGATCTCAGGTTATCCGGCTCTCGATCTCAGGTTATCCGGCTCTCGATCTCTGGTTATCTTCCAATACCCTCTGGTAATCTTATACGTGATAGCACATATGAGATTGGAAATGTTCTCGATCTCGGGTTATCTCCCAATATATTAGAGTAACTTGAATCAAAATTTCCTCTCCAATTTCATAACTTAAAAAAGGGTTTGAAACTCTTAGAATGGCTTAAGAAACAAAAAATATAATCATTATTCTATTTAAGTTTTGCTGAGAACAATATTTAGATTTCATCTGTTTGCTTTATCTATATATTAGTTTTGTTTGTAATGGCTTTACTTGTAGAGTAGTCTAAGTAGAGTATATTTTTTTCAAGTTTGTAAAGAAAATAACTGTAAATCTCGAGTTGGAGGAAGGAGATAATCTTTGCTGCCGATGACGGGCTCGAATCGAATCGACCTCTTACAATCTCCCAAAGACAAAGCAAAGCATATTTTGGTGAACAATTGATAAATACCAACTCGTTCTCCATTCTGATTGTGTCGACTCTTAAAACCTTAACCATGAATTATATGCTGTTATGTTCCTCGTTTATATCTCCTATTAGTATGTTTACTATGGTTGGAGCTCTTATCATCATTTCGACAGGTAGTTTCCATTTGATCAATTTAAATATTTTATTCAAAATTTAAATTGGCTTGTCTCAAGGTAATTTGAGACTAGCAGAGAGTTTTGCTCAATCCGAATTTTGGTTTTTTTTTTTTGAGTAAACCCTTTTTTTTTTTAGATAAAATATCTCTTTTAAAAAAAAACCATTAATCTTTTTTTTCAACATAAAAATATATAAAATATAATTACATAAAGGCAATGTCGTAATAATATGTAAAAAGTGGATAAAATAGACATAAACCAACATTGTAAAGTTAGTCTAGTAAAGAGAGAGCTAATCTAGTAATATTCCTTATGAACGAGGTTAGTTTGAGGCAATGGCAGACCCAGAAAAATATTTTACCGGGGTCAATATATTATTATAATTTGTTTATCCTCTGAATATTATCTTACATATATACCAAAATTTTATAACCATTATATACTTCAAAATTGTGCTATAAACACTTATAAGTAGCAAAGTAACAATTGATAGTTTTTTGGGATTCTTTGCTAATTTGTCACTTTTTGAAAATCTTCTTAGTTTTTAGCTTAAAGATCTAGCACTTTGTGAACTGTACACCCTTTTAGTTTCTAGTCAAACCCATGTATAGTACCGCGCGAAAGCAAAAGGTGTAATGTATATGCGTGTATCAGTAGAGGGTAAAATGGTCATCTTGTAAGAAAAAGTGTTAGATCATTTTGGACAGTACACAAAGTGTTAGAAAACTAAAAGAATTTTGAGAAAGTGACTGTGTACGCAAATACTAGTTTTTTTTTTGGGTGTGATTCATTCATTAGAGTGCTTTCTATAGAATATATATAGTGTTATGTATATGTGTTATTTAGTCAAATGTTTTTAAAACCCAATTATACAACAACAAAATATCTAGTACTATCTAATACATAATAAAAAGATAGATTGAATTAATGCGTTATTGATATGAAAAAAAATCTTATAACTTAAAAAATGATTTTGAAACTTCATTGTTTTTATTCAAAAAGTTATTTTCTAGTTTGATGAATTTTAATCCTAATTAAATTCTATGAAAGATGTGTTTTTCTGTATGAATAAATAAGTTGATCGAAAAGAGATAATTTCTTTCAAGTAAAAATTAGGAAAAGAAATTATGTAACCTGGAAAACTTTGCCTATTTATTTGATTTTCGTCGTTAGAGGTAAATCTTGTCTATTTAAAGTTCAACAAGGATCATTTAAAGAGGTGGATGGGGTCATCAAACCTCTTCGGTGGAATTTAAGTGGGTGCAATGCAAAGAACCAAACTAAAGTTATGTATATTACAAAAGGTTAAACATGAATATTACAAATGTTAGGCATGGGTCCGCCACTTTGAGGAATTCTCTATAATTTAATTATTTCCCATCTTTTAAATGTACGAAGTTTGCATGGCTTTTTCTTCTTCTTTTTTTTTCTTTTCTTTTTGATGAACGTCTTGCATCGCTTTTTCTTGTCAATCAAAAAGCGTTAAAACTTCGTGCATGGCTTTTTCTTCTTCTTTTTTTTCTTTTCTTTTTGATGAACGTCTTGCATCGCTTTTTCTTGTCAATCAAAAAGCGTTACAAAAGAAAGAAAAAAGATTTGCTTTTAGGTTCGCCAATTAACATATCCTTCCTTCTTTGTGAAGTTTTCTTCTTTGTGAAGTTTCCTTCTCTCTTTACTCTCTCTTTCCTCACACGCACTAGTACTACACAAAGAGAAAACAAACAAACATACTTCACAACAAAAACAAAAAAAAATTTGGAAAAGATAACTAGGCGGTATGTTAACGGCGGCGGCGATCAAGCTTCTTCACGGTCAGAGATGGCTCTTCCGGGTCGGGTTGAAGCAGCTTTGGAAGACATCTACAGAAAACACAAGTGTGGTCCAATAAATGATGAGACGAGGCAGAGACTGTCTTTGGTTTCTGAGGAGTTGGCTTCTGATACGCTCAGGAAAGTTTTCAAATCGCATCATGTGAAGTCCCTCGACGGATTCATCAAACACTTGCTCGACCAGGCCAGTAATGGCACTCCGCGGGTCAGCTCCGGCGGGTCTCCGTCACAATCTCCTTTTTCCCCAGCTGCGAAACGTCGCCGTAGGGTTCTTCCAGGTCAGTATCACTACATAAACAAGAATCTGTCGTTTATTTTTGAGGACAAGAAAACCCAGAAAACAGTGAAAATCTTTACTTTCTTATGCTCAAAAATTTATTGTGATTATTGTAGAAGAGATGTCACTCGATCCTGAAGCTCCTTCTCCTAAGTCATTGAAAAGAGAAGACAATGGAGGATCTCTGCACATTCCTCCTCAGCTGCTAGCTTTGAGTGAACTCGAATTCAAGAAGGCGTTTCTATTGCTTAGCTATATTCCAGGGTATGTTTGGGCTGGCAAGTTTTCGGCTTTTTCCATAAATATCATCTTTTTCCCCTTCTATTTTTAAGTAACAATTACTTTTTTTATGTGTTATATAGGCAATCTCTGGCTGAGGTTATATCTGCTTATGAGATCAGGCAATGGAAGGATTTGCCTATGTTTGCATATGAAGCAGCGATTTGGGACCGCTTGGGCCGGCATGATCGTTCCCAAACAGTCCAAAGAGTAGTATGGCTGTTCTATTGGGTATTATTTATATTTCATGTTTGCATTTTTAAAGGTAAATAGACAAGAAACAGAGACATATTGGATACTAAAGATATATTTTGTGTTGTTGAATTTCTTGGGAATTCGACTTTGGTATCAAAGTTGTTGTAATTGTTTCGTCTTACATGTTTCCTTTTCCCCAGTCGCTTGAATGGGATAGCGGGAAGACTTATTACTATCAGTGTCATGTTGCTCTTGACGGTAGTTACACATTCAAGGTTCATCATTCCTCTCTTCAAGTACTATCTTTCACGTTTGCATTTTCCCATATCGTTTATGTACTTCTACAGGCCCTTGAACCAATTTTTTTATTATATGTCTATTAAAAATTGTATCATAATGGTAGGATAAAGTCCTTGAAACAATTTGTTGTCATATGTTACTTATCGACACACTGTGTTCACAGGGCCCTCTTCTTGAACACATTGGAACACACCTGCACAAGGTCTTGGGTGATGAAAATGTTTTAACGGTCAAATTTGCGGATGTCCAGAAAAACTCGTCAACATTTAGTAATGACCGTTACTCTACTTACAAAAAGATTGCCAAGAATGGTATCATGGTTGGTTTACGTCATTATCAATTTTTTGGTGGGTTGTTTTCTCTTCTTGTTTTTTCCTTCTCTTGATTAACATATCATTGCACATAAAACACTTTTCATTGTTAAATAATCTTGCTTTGGGTTTAGAATCGGGCAGATTGTTCTAAAATTCTATTGAAACAGTTTTCAAAGATGGAGAGAAAGAAAAGAAGAAAAAAGATTTTTCTACAAAGGGAGTGAAATGCTACTTTATACGCACGAACTCTATTGCTTCGAATGATATGAGAAATGGCTATATAGTTTCTGGGAAGTCGATCCATGAAGCTCGTACGCATTTTATGCACGTGCATACATTGCCATCTTTGGCCAACTATATGGCAAGGTACTCAAGTTTCTTCTTTATGTCCTACCAGAGGCATGCGAAAATGTTCTTTTATTTCATCATTGAGCTTTTGTAGAGATCTTTACCTTTGTGATTGGAGTCATTTTTCTTCTTTTTTTTGATGCTTCAGGTTTTCTTTGATTCTGTCAAAGACTAAGACGCTTGAAGTCGACTTGGCTGGGATTACCTTTGAGAAAATCAATGATATACACTGCCATGTACATCCTTAATTCATGTGTCCTTCAGGAATTGTGTGTCTATCTAATTTTCTTTTACTTAGTCGTATTCACTGTGTGCTTTGACCTTTTTCACTCTCTTCCAAATTGCAGGATCAAAATAATAATGACGTTTTTGGTAAGAATGGGAAACCTTGTATACATTCAGATGGCACTGGCTACATCTCTGAGGACCTTGCTCGGATGTGTCCAGTGAATACATATAAAGGGAAATGTCTCAGTAAAGAAAATATTCAGGTCTTTTCTCTATTTCCATGACAGTTTGATGGTTGCTTAAGTGCCATTTGTTCACTCCTTTTTACTCTTATGTTTCGTTTTTTTATTTATTTAAACCACAGGAAGCTTGTGGCCAAGACCCGGTATGTTATATAGTTATGCTTGATTCTATATTTGTCTATTACTGAACACACATAGTAACAATGACTTTTTCAAACAGCCTCTTCTGATCCAGTTTCGGATGTTTTATGATGGCTATGCTGTTAAGGGAACTTTTCTCTTAAACAAGAAAGTATGTTTGCTCTCTTTCACATTACAAAATCTTTTTTTTTCCTTGTTTAAGTGTTTGCAAGCTATTCCTAATGTTGCTCCCAATTTGGCAGATTCCTCCTCGGACTGTCCAGGTTCGACCTTCTATGATTAAGGTGTCTAAAGATCCAGCCTTGTCAAATTTTAGCACCTCTAACGCCTTGGAGGTAGTCACTACAAGGTATGTGTTTCTTGGATACTTGTTTTGATGCTGAAGTGCTCTCACTCGATGTTTTTATTGTGAAAAATGAAGTTATCCTAGTGACATATGGTTGTTTCCATCATACAGTAAACCACCAAAAAGAACAAAGCTATCAAGAAATTTGGTTGCGCTGCTTAGCTATGGTGGAATCCCCAATGAATTCTTTTTGGATATTTTGCGCAATACGCTGGAAGAGACGAAAACCATATTCAACAACAAACATACTGCGTTTAAAGGTGCTTACAATTCCAAACCTTTCTGGTTCTTTTGCAATTTTTCTGTAGTCATGTCCTTGAAACTGCTGAGTTAAGTAACTTAAGATGGATCTTTTAAGAAGTCAATTTGTTTGAGCAGCTGCCCTTAATTATGGGGATATGGACGATCACAATGCTGCACAAATGATATTTGTTGGTATCCCACTTGACGAACCACACTTGAAGGATCATCTGTCTATTCTTTCAAACAGAGAGAAGAATTATCTCAAAGCAGGAAGGCTTCCTGTGACCGAATCATACTATCTCATGGGCACAGTTGATCCCACTGGAAAGCTCAAAGAAAATGAAGTCTGCGTCATCCTGTATGCTTCCCAATCTCTTGCTCTTTCAGTTTGAGCTTTTACATGGAAACTTCATGAAACAGTAATTTGCTTCCTCAGAATTGTGAGTTAGCTGTTCATTTCCTCACTACTTTCTTTTTCGTGGTTTGTAGCGAGACTGGCCAAATTTCAGGGGATGTGCTAGTTTACAGGAATCCTGGACTACATTTTGGAGACATACATGTACGTAAGGCTACGTATGTTAAGGCTTTGGAAGAGTATGTCGGAAACGCCAAGTATGCTGTGTTCTTCCCTCAGAAAGGTCCGAGATCTTTGGGAGATGAGATTGCAGGTGGTGACTTTGATGGTGATATGTATTTCATATCCAGAAACCCAGAGGTAATCCACCACATTAGGAAGTAAAATTCATTGTTGTGACCTGATTTTCTTTGGTTTTGCTTTCTGTTTTAGCTTCTTGAACACTTCAAGCCAAGTGAACCGTGGGTGAGTATGACTCCTCCTAGTAAAAGTAACTCTGCTAGAAAACCAAGCCAGCTTTCACCAGAAGAGTTGGAAGAAGAGCTCTTCGATATGTTCTTGAATAGAAGATTTCATGCCAGGTACTCTCAACTTACTTTGAGCTCTAGATTCAAAACTGTGTCTTGGATCAATCTTTGGGATTTATGTCTCTCTTTTTTTTCCGGGTTTACAGCAATGTTATAGGGATGGCTGCGGATAGCTGGTTAACAATAATGGACCGTTTCCTCACACTAGGAGATGAGAGAGCTGAAGAAAAAGCTGAAATGAAGAAGAAAATGTTAAGCCTGATTGATATATATTATGATGCTCTTGATGCACCAAAGAAAGGGGCTAAGGTCTCTCTCCCAGACGTGCTGAAGCCTGACATTTTTCCACATTACATGGAGCGGGATAAAAAATTCAAGTCCACTTCCATTCTTGGAATAATGTATGACTTTGTTAAATCACAGACAACAGAGGAACATACACCATCATCTGGTAAATGATCTTTCTTGTAACTGACTACTAATAACCAGAACACAAAAGAAATCATTATATATCATGATATGTGTTTAACTGTGGTTTACACAATTCAGAGATCAGTAAACTCCAATGTTTTGAAGATGAGCCGGTCTCTGAGTTTCATAAGGAGAAATGTATACTATGGTATGCTAATTACAGAGGTGAGATGAGCCAGGCGATGAGTAATGAGGATGAATCAGCCAGTGAAGTTATTCAGAGATACAAGCAGGTAAGCTCCTCAATCTTATGCCCCCAATAACCTCAATATGTTTTTCTTGAATTGTCCCACAGAAGTTTGCCACCAAGAGGAGTTGATCTAATTAATGCTTTATAAACAAACAGTTCTGAAACGGTTTATTCTTGTTTGTCAGGAGTTCTATGGTGCTGAAGGGTTTGAAGAAAGCAAGAAAAGTCTGGAAGAACTTTACCCGCAAGCCTTGGCACTTTACAACGTTGTTTACGATTATGCAATCAACAAGGAAAACGTTCGAAAATGCGGGTTTGTATGGAAGGTTGCAGGACCGGTCCTGTGCAGGTTCTACCATAAGAAAACTGGAGGAAAGTCTTTACTGCCTTCACTCTCTGTGCTGAAAGAGATGTGGGGTTGAGAGAACAAATGATTTGTTCCTGCCCTGTTCTGGTAATAAGAATAAGCCTTTTGTTGTCTTCATGAATCATGTTATCATAAGAAGCGAGTGAGGCAAGTATGTTACCCAAGTAAACCTAACTTATAAGTTAAGCTATCCAATCAAGATGTGGTGTTGGTGGGGAAAACGGCCGATTCGTGCCCGAATTATTCCAAATGGTGCAGATTAATACCTAACAAAATCAAGTGTCCAATTTCATACCCAGAATCTCAAATATTTGAATATTCATACCTGGACTTATTTTTTTTTGGCGAAAACAAACATTGACCAACTTCCCCGTTAGTCAACCCGTAACACCGTTAACGGTTGCCACGTCAGCTGCCCCGTTGTCACAGGAAGATAAAACGGCGTCGTTTTGATTTTAAAAATTTATCAAAACCTTGGGCCTCAAAGCCCAAAAAAATTGGGTTGATTAAAAAAAAACAAAACGATGTCGTTTTGGTTTTAAAGAAAAAACCAAACGACATTCCGAAACCTGTCTTCTTCGTCGGGATCCCGAGAGATAGGGTTTAGGGATTCATCGAAAATCTGTGTGAGTTTGACGCAAATCGTTAGTTTTGGAAGAAAGAGAAGATAATTCCGAGCTTGGGGATACAATTCGACTTCTGGGAAGCTTTGAAATGAGGTAATTAGAGATTTTAGGGTTTTGATTTTGGTGTAAAGGTTATAATTTTTTAATGGTTTCGAATTGTTTAATCCTTTCGAATTGTTTAATCCTTACGATTTTTTTAATGATTTACAGTGATTCGGATTCGGATTCCGTGTTTCTCATCTACTATGGTGGCAAGTTTGAAAAATTTGAAAACGGCACAGTCCATTACGCAGGTGGCTCTGTGCACGAACATGTAGCATCGCCACAATCAGTGTTTGAAGCGTTACCTATGAGTTTGTATGGGCAGAGAGTGTGGTACAAACTGCCTTACGAAAATCTTAGTGAGTTGAAGGTTTTGTTGAATGGTTTTGGGAATTTTGAGAAAATGTGTGAAGCGGCTAAATGGACTAAGCAAGTGGAAATTTATATGGAAAGTGATGAAGACATCGAAGAAAATCAAGGAAGAGATGGTGATGAAGACATCGATGAAAATCAGAACAATAATCAAGGAAGAGACGGTTATGAAGATAGTGGCCGAGATGAGCAAAATGAAGGAAGAGATGAAGAACGTAATCAAAACGAAATGTGTAATGAGCAAGCTCGTGTGGAAGAGATAGTTGCGACATTTGTTGATGAGGAGGAGAATGATGATTACTCTCGACAAACGCCTCCTCCTTCGGATAATGAAGGAGAAAGAAACGAGAATTGTTATGAAAGTTGGATAAGAGGTAGTGGAGAGCTCAAGATCAACCAAGTTTTTGAAAGCGTGAAAGAGTTTAGAGAGGCTGTGTTGGAGTATGCTCTTAAAGGAGGTTGGAATATTCAGTACAATCGATGGGGATCAATTAAATCAGGGGCAAAGTGTGGGATAGAAAACTGCAAATGGAGAATCTACTGCTCTTACGAAGATTCAGTTTCTCAATGGATGGTGAAGACATTTCAAGAAGATCATACGTGTCACAAAGACGGCCGTTGCAAGATTTTGACAGATAGTGTGATATGTAACATGTTCCTAGACGAGCTGAGAAATGATGATGACCTGAAGCCTATCGCGATGCAACAAAGAATACATGAGCGTTACAATGTTGCTCCATCACACGATCAATGTCGAAAGGCAAAAAAAAGAGCTTTGGCACTCATTGAAGAAGAATGGGATGAGCAATATGCAAGGTTAAAAAACTATCGGGATGCAGTGTTAGAGTAAGTCTTTCTTTTTTCTGTTGTGTATTATCTGTTGATTTTGATAGATTAATTGTGTTGTATTTGATGTATATTGTAGGACAAATTCTGACTCGACGGTGGAGCTTCGGACAGTTATTGGAGAAAATGGGAAAGAAGTTTTTGACAGCTTCTACATGTGTTTTGATGGATTGCGTAAAACTTGGCGGAATCACTGTCGACCCATCTTCGGAATAGATGGTTGCTTCTTGAAGTCGAGTGCTAAAGGTCAGCTATTGGCAGCAGTTGGAAGAGACGCGAACAATCAGATATACCCTTTTGCATGGGCTGTAGTTCAAGCCGAGAACACCGAAAGTTGGGTTTGGTTCATTCAACTTCTCAAAAAGGACTTGGATCTTCGAAATGGTTATGGTTACACTTTGATATCCGATCGGCAGAAGGTATGTTTACTAATTGAACACCCGAGACTGTCTACTAACTCTACTCACTGACAAGGATCATTGAAACTCTTTCAGGGATTACTTAGGGCCGTGAATGAAGAACTACCACAGATTGAGCACCGGATGTGTGCAAGACACATTTATGGAAATATGAAGAAAGCTCTTCCGAAGAAGCCTCAAATGAAAAGTATGTTTTGGAAAGTTGTGGAGAGTTTCAATTTGGCTGACTATGAAGCAAATTTGAAGAAGATGGAAGAGTATGATGAAGAAGTCTATGCTGCCTTCAAGAGCCGAAATCCAGAAAATTGTAGTCGAGCTTTTTTTAACACCACTTCTTGTTGTGAAGATGCACTCAACAATTTTTCAGAGTCATACAACATGGCAATTGACAAGGCGCGTGCAATGCCATTAGTTCAGAGTTTGGAGACAATGAGAAGACAGGCTATGGTGAGGATAGCAATTAGAAGGAGAAAAACGGGTAACCATAAGGCCAAACACAGTTTGAAGGTTGGCCTTGTCATAGCGGAAGAGGACAAACATGTGAAATATTGCAGGTCACTCCCTGGACGTGACCGTGTATTCGAGGTTAGTGAGAGAGGTCAATCATACACGGTTAATATGAAGGAGATGAGCTGTAAGTGTAGGAAATGGGATCTTACGGGTATTCCGTGTCGACATGCATTGCGTGTTGTATTTGATCATAAGAAGACATACAAGATTGATGATTTAGTTTCGGATTGGTATTTGACCTCTAAGTGGCAGAATCAGTACATTGATTCTATTGAACCTGTCAACGGGTCCAAGTTCTGGAAAAAAAATGGTGAACCACCAATTGATGCAGGGAAGAGAGAGATACATAAGGGAAGGAAGAGAAAACCAGCTAAAAGGATGAAGGCAGTTACCGAATCACCTACTAAGGGAAAAAAGGTCACCAATCATGGGAGAACAATGCGTTGTTCTCGATGCAGTGCAGCTGATCATAACTGTTGCAATTGTGAGAATCACGGAGTCCCATTCAAGCCTCGCAAACCAAAGCAGCCCAAGAAGAGTAAGACATCGGGATCAAACCAAGTGTCCGAGTCGATGACACTTGAATGTGGAGAAGGACCTAGTCAACCATCTCAAACATCTTATGCATCTATGATTGATCAGGTACGTGTCTGGTTTTTGTCTTCTGGTTTTTGTTGGTTTTTGTTGCTTTTTGTGATGGTTTTATAATTCACTTCGCAGGGGGGTCTTTAAGATGGAGCTTTAAGATGGAGGAGCAACTTTTTGGACAATGCTAGTTTGTTTAGTTTACTATGGTTGTTGTGAAACCCGGTGTTGTGGGTGTTTTGTTTGTGTAAAACAATGGTTGTTTAGGTTATTTTGGTTATTTAGAACCTTTCTCGGCTATGCTTCTCGGATATGCTTCTCGGCTATGCTTCTCGGTTATGATATTGTATTGCTCGGTTATGTAATGCAAACATGCATTTGGTTCTAAAAATTTCTATAATATTTGTTAAAAACCCTGATTATCTGTATTTTCTTCAAGTAGCTGTTAAATAAAAACAAAAAACTATGTTAAGCCAATGATATATAACAAAGTCATCCAGAATTCAAAGAACAAACTCCATCTAAAACCTGCTTAAATCCATATTACAAAGTCATCTAGAATTCAAATTTAACTTGGCTTACATCCATTACATCCATATTACAAACTATGCCCAAATAAAATAGTAGCAAACAATCACAACAACTCCACATATCATCATGGTCTTCAAGAACCGTATATCTCCTTCCATCTCTGAAACTTCCTTCTCATATCCTAATACATCGGTTTTCATTGCTTCGAACTTCTTCTCATATCCACGAATATTGTCTTTCATAACCTCAATCTCCTTCTCAGACGAACGAATAACTTCTTTCATGTCATCGATCTCCTCAACCATCGACTCATCGGACCATTTGAACAAATGGTTTTTGTCCTTCAAGATAATACATTTGTTACTACACTCTACAAAATGCTAATTATATAGTTCTTAACAGTTTTAATCCTTAACACTATCAATTCTTACCGTTTCAGATCCGTTTGGACAACAATGAAACAACCTTCCGGGATTTTTAGTTGTGCTTGAAGTTCTTATCATAGCAAATTCGCCACACCTACAAGCAATAGGAAACCCTCTATCTCCTACACGAACACCACGCCTCATACTAGCACTCAAACCTAGAGATTTCCCAGCGATGGAGATCAATTTTACAATTTTCAGTAATGAAAAGAAGAAAGTAAATTCATAACTATTAACCTGAATTAGCCGAAGAACCTTTGTGATTCGATGATGTACTCATTTTCCTATCTATTTGCCGGCGATATAAACCCTGGGAACGTCAGATGTTCTTCCCCAATTTTCAGATGGAGCTCGACAGAAGGCGATCCCGACGAAGACGAAGAAGACTGGTCTTTTAGGTTTTTTCTTTAAAACCAAAACGACATCGTTTTGTTTTTTTTTAATCAACCCAATTTTTTGGGGCTTTGAGGCCCAAGGTTTTGATAAATTTTTAAAATCAAAACGACGCCGTTTTATCTTCCTGTGACAACGGGGCAGCTGACGTGGCAACCGTTAACGGTGTTACGGGTTGACTAACGTGGAAGTTGGTCAATGTTTGTTTTCGCCAAAAAAAAATAAGTCCAGGTATGAATATTCAAATATTTGAGATTCTGGGTATGAAATTGGACACTTGATTTTGTTAGGTATTAATCTGCACCATTTGGAATAATTCGGGCACGAATCGGCCGTTTTCCCGGTGTTGGTGCCTTTTGTTTAGTTCTACGGTAGTGTATAATATTTCGTGTATATTGCTAAAAAAATATATGTATATGTTAAATAATGAAAGCTTATATTTAAATTATGTTTATTAAATTGAAGAGGGGTGTAATGGTGTATTCAATCTAACAGTTAGAGGATTTGAAAAGATTTGAGTTTTATTGGGTTTTTAGATGATTTGAGTGAATTAGGAAAATTATTATGATTTGCTTTTAAATAACTATGAAATTTCTATAAAATTTCACCTAAATCCATGAGATTATGATTTTTATTTTTATTTTAACTAAAAAACTCTAACAAAACATGTTCAAATCATTAAAAATTCTTTAAAACTTACTATTTCAAATATTTTCAATAATAGTGAATTTGATTGTTCATTCAGAAATCACTAATTCAATAACATATGATTTTAAAATATTTTAAAAATTCATATTTGAATAAGATATGATTTACCAAATGTTAGATTGAATTTCATCTCGAACTCAAATTTGTTGACAAAAGAGGAAAACAATTTTATTTTATTTATCGGAAGCGACTGGGAAAACGCGATATTTCTGGTAGCGTTTGTAGAAGAAGGCGACAATGACGGTGTGGCAGCTTTGTAATTCTGGTGCTCGTGGTTGGGCATTTTGGTAAAAACAAAACATCACTAAACGGCTAGATTATTGTACTGTATAAAATCTCTGTGGAGTCATCAAATTCAACAAAATTGATTCGCAGAAGAAAAAAGATATCAAATTTTTCTTGTCAGAGTGTGTCGTCAGATCAACAAAGTCGCATCAGTAGCAAAAGGAAGAAACTTTTTGAGAATATGGCAAAAAAAAAGCAAACAATGAACACTCTCTGTTTCCACTAACTCTGAAGGATTGTGGGGAAAAAAGTGATGAACACTAGTACGTATCTTAACATCGCCGATCAAGCTTCTTCGACCGCTCTTCCTGGTCGCGTTGAGATCGTTTTGGAGAAAATCTACGGGAAACACAATCATCCTCCGATAAAAGTGGAGACAAGGCGGAGACTTTCTTCGATTTCTGAGGAACTGGCTTTGTCTGCGCTCAGTAAAGTTTACAATTCCAAGTATGTGAAAGGGACCCTCGATGGGTTCATCATATATTTCGTTAATTCTAATGGCTCTCCACGGCCGAGCTCCGGCGAGTCTCCGGTACAGTCTCCTGGGAAGAAATGTCGCAGGCTTTTTCAAGGTGACATTATCTCTCTCTTTCTTGATGGATTTTGCAATCAATATAGAAACGTGACACATCCAAAATACTATGACTGTGGCAGAGATGTCTCTTGATTCTCCGTCTCCGTCTCCTAAGCTCTTGAAAAGAGAAGAAGACATTGGAGTCTCTAAGCACATTCCTCAGCTATTAGCTTTGGGTGAACTTGAATTCAAGAAGGCGTTTCTGTTGCTTAGCTACATTCCAGGGTGTGTTTGGCCTGCAAATTTTCTACCTTTTTCCATCAGTTTCTTCGGAAATTGATCGTTTTTGGTGTTATGCATACAGAAAATCTCTGGCTGAGGTTATAACTGCTGATGAGATCAGACAATGGAAGGATTTGCCAATGGTCGCATACGAAGCAGCGGTTTGGCACCTCTTAGGCCGGCATTGGTGTTCCCAAAAGGAGCGAAGAGTGGTATGGCAGTTCTCTGTTCTGTTCTGTTCTGTTCTGTTGGGTCTTTCTAAAGTGGATTGACAAGAAATGGATGGATACTGCCAAAATTTGGTTTCAAGTTTGTACTAATTGCTTCTTCTTGTCCTTTTCCACAGTCGCTTGAATGGGATAGTGGGAAGACTCATTACTATCAATGTCATGTTGCTCCTGATGGTAGTTACAGACTAAAGGTTCAATCGGCTCTCCACGCACTCTCTTTCGTGTTCGCATCCTCACGTCTTGCACTTGCTTATGTTCTCTAAGATAAAGTCCCTTAATACGCTGTTACTTATTGATAGACTGTGTTCACAGGGCCCTCTTATGGAGAACACTGGAACACACCTGCACAAGGTTTTGGGTGATGATAATGTTTTAACCGTCAAATTCGCGGACGTTCCAGGCGAGGCCACCTATTGTAATGACCTTTACTCTACATACAAAGGGATTGCTAAGAATGGTATCATGGTTGGTTTACGCCGTTATCAGTTTTTTGGTGGGTCTTTTTCCTTGTTATCATTTATATTACTGCACATACAACAACACTTTTCATTGTTCAGGTGCTAATGACATGTCTAGCAACACACCTAGCAAATAATTTTCATACTTTCGCTTATGTTTAAGACTTAGCTTGTTTACATTTCCCTTAAACAGTTTTCAAAGATGGAGGAAAAGAAGAGAAAAAAAAAGACTTTTCTACACAGGGAGTGAAATGTTACTTTATACGCACAGACTCGACAGCTTCGAATGATTTGCAAAACCCCTACATCTTCTCTAGGAAGTCAATTCATGAAGCTCGTATGCATTTTATGCATGTGAACACATTGCCATCTTTGGCTAACTATATGGCAAGGTACTCTTGCTTTCTTCCAACTCTCTATTGGAGGCATATGAAGATATTCTACTGTGCCATCTTTAAACACTTTTAGAGCTGTTCTCCTTTGTAATCAGAGTCACCTTTCTTTTGTTGATGCTTTAGGTTTTCTTTAATTCTGTCAAAGACTAAGAAGCTTGAGGTTGACATGACTGGGATTACATTCGAACAAATCGATGATATACACTGTCATGTACGTCCTTAATTCATGTTTTGTTCAGGAACTGCGTCTCTTTGTAATGCCTTTACTTAGTTGTTTGACCTTTTTGCCTCTCTTACAATGGCAGGATCAAGATAATAATCATGTTCTTGATAAGAATGGGAAACCTTGTATACATTCGGATGGAACTGGCTACATCTCTGAGGACCTTGCTCGGATGTGTCCAACAGATATTTTTAAAGGAAAATGTATTGGAATGGACAATATTCAGGTCTTACATCTACTTCTAGGACTATTTGATGGTTGCTAAGTTTCCTTTTGTTAACTCTAGTTTCCTTATCATGTTTGTGTCTTATTTGCTTTAAATCGAAGAGTAAGATTCCAAATTTCGAAGCACAGGGTACCTGTGGAAAAGAGCCGGTATGTAGTTTACACTCTATGTTTTTAACTCGATTTTCTGTTTGTTTACCATCACTTAGTAACAATTCTGTTTATTCCACCAGCCTCTGCTGATCCAGTTTCGGATGTTTTATGATGGCTATGCTGTTAAGGGAACTTTTCTCTTAAACAAGAAAGTAAGTCGACTCTCACAAAATCAGGTTTGCAAGCTATTCCTAAATTTTCTTCATTATTTGGCAGCTTCCTCCTCGGACTGTCCAGGTTCGACCTTCTATGATCAAGGTGTATAATGATCGAACCTTGCCAAATTTTAGCACTTTTAACTCCCTAGAGGTTGTCACTACAAGGTAGCTGCCTCGAGGATTTTTGTTATTTTTAAGTTGAACTTCTCGCTCGATGTTCTTATTTAGTGATCTCTTGTTGTTTCCATCTTCCAGTAATCCACCAAACAGGACAAAGCTATCAAGAAATCTGGTCGCGCTGCTGAGCTATGGAGGAGTCCCTAATGACTTCTTTTTGGATATATTACTCAACACTTTGGAGAAGTCAAAAACTATATTCTACAACAAACGTTCTGCGGTTAAAGGTGCTTAGAACCCTTAAGCTTTCTGGTTCGTTTGTAATTTTGACTACCCTGAAACTACTGAGTGAACTAACTTAAGATGCATCCTCAAGTCTTTATTAAATAATTTGTTTGTGCAGCTGCGCTTAATTATGGGGATATGGACGATCAGAACGCTGCACAAATGATATTGGTTGGTATCCTACTTGACGAACCACACTTGAAGGATCAACTGTCTATTCTCTTAAACACAGAGAAGAATGATCTCAAAGCAGGAAGGCTTCCTGTGACCGAATCATACTATCTCATGGGCACAGTTGATCCCACCGGAAAACTCAAAGAAAATGAAGTCTGCGTCATCCTGTATGCTACCCAATTATTCTCTTGATCTTGCACTTTGAGTGCATATGCTTCCTTGAAAATATGAATTGTTCTCTTCATTTTAGCTCCTCATTGTTCTCTCTCTCTGTGGTTTTGTAGCGAGTCTGGTCAAATTTCAGGGGATGTGTTAGTTTATAGGAATCCCGGATTACATTTTGGAGACATACATGTACTTAAGGCTACATATGTTAAGGCCTTAGAAGACTATGTAGGAAATTCCAAGTATGCTGTGTTCTTTCCTCAGAAAGGTCCAAGATCTTTGGGCGATGAGATTGCAGGTGGTGACTTTGATGGTGATATGTATTTCATATCCAGGAATCCCAAGGTACTGCTCTGTCCATCGCATTTGAAAGTAAATTCTTCAATGCTTATGAACCGTAGATTTTTCTGTTTAGCTACTCCAACACTTCAAGCCAAGTGAACCGTGGGTGAGCTCTTCTCCGCCTAGTAAAATTTACACTGGTAGAAAGCCAAGTGAATTCTCACCACAAGTGTTGGAAGAAGAGCTTTTCAGAATGTTTTTGAAGGCAAGATTTCATTCCAGGTACACATTTTAATTCCTCGGTTTTGTAGGAACCACTCTTTGGGATTTATCGCTTTTGGTTTAAACATGCTTTGGTTTACAGCAACGTTATAGGGGCAGCTGCAGATAGCTGGCTAACAATAATGGACCTTTTCCTCACGTTAGGAGATGAGAAAGCTAAGGAAAAAACCGGAAGAAAGAAAAATATGCTAAAGGCTATCAATATATACTATGATGCTATTGATGCACCAAAAAAGGGGGCTAAGGTCAATCTCCCGTTAGACTTAAAGCTCGACAGTTTCCCACATTACATGGAGCGTAAGAATAAGAAAAATTTCAAGTCTACTTCTATTCTTGGATTAATATATGACATTGTAGTATCTCAGAATGCAGAGAAGCCCCCACCATCTGGTACGGATCTTCTTGCTACAATCGATAATCAGAGTACACAAGAACTCGTCGAATATGTTTTAACGTCTTTAACTGTATTCAGAAATCAAGAAACTCCCGTGTTTTGAAGATGAGCTGGTCCCTGAGTTTCTCATGGAGACATGTAGACGCTGGTACAAGAAATATAGAGATGAAATGATACAGGCAATGCAAACCGATGAGAGTAATAAGAATGAATCAGCAAATGAAGTTATCCAGAAATACAAGCAGGTAAGCTCCTCGATCCAGTGCAGAAATCTGACCAATAGACTTCATGAATCACTGATTTTTTTGTTGATAAGTCCTGGGGAAGTCTGCAATCAACAAGAATCGATCTAATGGTGCTGAAACAACTCATCGGTTGAACTGTTTCTTCTCTGTATCAGGAGTTCTATGGTGCTGCAGGGTTTGAAGACAGCAAGAGAAGTCTAGAAGAACTCTACCCACAAGCCTTGGCACTTTACAACGTTGTTTACGATTATGCAATCGAAATTAAAAACGTTCGAAAATGCGGGTTTGTCTGGAAGGTAGCAGGACCGGTCCTGTGCAGATTCTACCTTGAGAAAACGGAGGAGAAGTCAATTCCCTGTTCAATTTCTGTGCTCAAAGAGTATTTGGGTTGAACATACTTACTTGTTATGTTCTGTTCTGCTCTTCTCATAACATGCGTGTTAGGCAAGTATCTTGTCTAAGTACCCTAACTTATAGGTTAAGCTATAAGGGGTAGTTGTAATCTTAGATTTGTCCTGTAATGTATAAATAATTCCGAGTGCATATTTTCTTATGAAATAAATTAAAATATGACTAAGCTGCCGACAAAAAAAAAGACAAAGCTATAATATTTAAATTTCAGTTAATTGAACGTGGCGACCTCTGAGTCCATGTGGTGTACAAAGCTGTCTTCTTCAGTGTGACACATCACTGCATCCTCGAGCTTCCATTTGGATTTTCCACAACCTTCTTCTTTCCATGACTGTATACATAGAGAAAGTTAGTTCCTCCAGATACTTTCTTCATTGATCCTTTCAAGATGAATAGTGTGACCAACTCGGATTTGAAATCCTCCGTCAATGGTGGCGTTGTTGATGTGTATGGAGAAGATTCAGCCACCATTGAGCACAACATAACTCCATGGTCTCTCTCTGTTTCTAGGTAAACAACATAACTCCTCCATGTTCACAGAAACCAAGTTTCTAAATTAACAATCAAGTTAGTAACTTTGTTTTCTTGTTCCAGCGGTTATTCATTGCTGAGAGATCCTCGGTACAACAAAGGACTTGCTTTCACTGAGAAAGAGAGAGACACGCATTACTTGCGTGGTCTTCTCCCTCCAGTTGTTCTTGATCAAAATCTTCAGGTGATTTGGTTATTGCGTATGGTTCCACTTATGAGGATTGATAGAAGAAAAAAACTTGTGTCAACGGTTTTTCGGGGTTTTGAATGATTTAGGAGAAGAGGTTGATGAACAATATTCGACAGTATCAGTTTCCATTACAAAAGTATATGGCCTTGACAGAGCTTCAGGTATATCAAATCCTGTCTGTTTAATCTACAAGTTTGTTGTATTAACATATCTTAGAAAGATGAATATCTTATTGGACTTGTAAAAAAAAAAAACAGGAAAGAAACGAGAGGCTATTTTACAAGCTGTTGATAGATAATGTGGAGGAGCTTCTTCCTATTGTTTATACTCCAACTGTTGGTGAAGCTTGTCAGAAATATGGAAGTATTTTCAGGCGACCTCAGGGTTTATTCATCAGTTTAAAAGAGAAGTATGACTTGTTAACTTTATCTTATCATTTTCCTTTTATGTAACTTTACTCATTAGCCTTTTATACAGGGGAAAGATTCTAGATGTGTTGAAGAATTGGCCTGAAAAGAATATACAGGTTATTGTTGTTACAGACGGTGAAAGGATTTTGGGATTAGGAGATCTTGGATGTCAGGTAATTCCTCGGCATTTCGGGTTTGATTTGATCTGAATAAGTGCATGAACTGTTAAGTTTTCTGGGCTTCCAACTCAAAATCAATTGGCAATGAGTCGATTGGCCCAAGTCCCTTATATGTTACTTAATGTAATTTCCTACTTCCGATGTGGGACAATCTTCACAGATTAAGGTCCATGGCCCATTAATCTTTACATAATCCCAATATGAACAGAGTTTTTTTTTTGCGTTTAGGGGATGGGTATACCGGTTGGTAAGTTGGCGTTATATTCAGCGCTTGGAGGTGTTCGTCCTTCGGCGGTAATGGCTTAAGTTTACTAAGGGTTTTTTCAGTATTTTATAAGTCAGGAATTTGAGACTATATTGCTTTTTCTTGCAGTGTTTACCTGTCACCATTGATGTGGGAACAAACAATGACAAATTGTTGAATGATGAGTTCTACATAGGACTCAAACAGAAGCGAGCAACGGGACAGGTTTTTTCTTTTCTTTTTATAATTGTAAACTTCCAAAAAACTGATCAGTAGCTCCTTTCATAACACAATTTCAGGAGTACAGCGAACTCTTGCATGAATTCATGAGTGCTGTAAAACAGAACTATGGCGAAAATGTTCTTATACAGGTACTAAATTATTGAAGTCTTGGTTCTTCAGTATAATTTTGTGTAAGCTTTTTTTTATGTATATGCTTTGGTATCTTCCATTTGACACAGTTTGAAGATTTTGCAAATCATAATGCATTTGAGTTGCTTTCCAAATACCGTGACACTCATCTTGTCTTCAACGATGATATACAGGTAAGGGTTGTGAACTTCCCTTTTTGGTGTTTCTTACTGTCTACATCGTTCGAAAGAGTTTTGTTTTTTCCTTTCCGTTTCAGGGGACATCAGCTGTTGTTCTAGCGGGATTAGTTTCTGCGCAGAAGTTAATGAATAGTCCACTTGCAGATCACACCTTCCTCTTTCTTGGTGCTGGTGAAGTAAGTATCAGTGTTAGGCAGAATAGTCTGATCCTTAAAGTTTGGTCAAAACAAATTCTGATGTCTTATATTGTTTTTTTTTTTGTTGCAGGCTGGTACTGGAATAGCAGAACTTATAGCTCTCTATATATCGAAACAGGTAATGAATCTTCTTGAAATTGTGAAATATTTGGTCAGCTAATTTCATCTTTCTTCTGCAGATGGATGCTTCGGTAGAGGAAAGCCGCAAGAAAATCTGGCTTGTTGATTCCAAGGTAGAAGAAACTTAAAAACTGAACATAAGAGATTTCGTTGGACTGTAGTGTGAAATAAGTTTGGTTTTTTCTGATAGGGACTGATTGTTAGCTCCCGTAAAGATTCACTTCAAGCCTTCAAGAAACCATGGGCTCATGAACATGAACCGGTCAAAGACCTCTTAGGTGCTATCAAGGTGCGAAACTTCTTCTTGTTAAGCATCGTGATCCTCTTATATCTAAAATCTGTTGTCTTTCCTAATAAGTTATATGTCTCGTCAGGCCATAAAACCGACTGTTCTGATTGGATCGGCTGGCGCTGGACGGTCATTTACAAAGGAAGTGATTGAAGCCATGTCTTCCATTAATGAGGTATAGATATTATTATTTTTTCAAGTGATTATGGTTAAAGAAGAAGAGAAACCAACAAAAAGGTTCTTGCAGAGACCTCTGATAATGGCTCTCTCAAACCCGACAACACAATCAGAATGTACAGCTGAAGAAGCTTATACATGGAGTAAGGTAAGTCTCTCCGCACTGCACGGTTGTTTCAATATGGCCGTCCCTCAAATGAAGTTTTAAGTTTTCTGATCTTCTTCGAATGAAGGGTCGTGCAATTTTCGCAAGTGGAAGTCCGTTTGATCCAGTTGAGTATGAGGGAAGTCTGTTTGTATCTACACAGGTAATTGAATAAACTTCTTCTCTCTTTATCCACGGGGGTGTAAGGAACTTGCTTACTAAAAGCTCTTTGTGTTTCTTAAAACACAGGCGAACAATGCGTACATATTCCCGGGTTTTGGACTTGGATTGGTTATCTCAGGAGCAGTACGAGTACATGACGATATGCTTCTAGCCGCGGGTAAGTATTTCAAATGCCTGAAAATCTCAAGAGATCTAGAACCTAGTAAAAGCTCTAAGCTTTGTGTTCTATTGTGTAATATAGCTGAGGCATTAGCTGGACAAGTAAGCAGAGAGAACTATGAGAAAGGAATGATATATCCTTCCTTCTCTTCCATCCGGAAAATATCAGCTCATATCGCAGCCAATGTAGCAACTAAGGCATATGAACTAGGTCTCTCCCTCTCTCTCTACACTCTCTCTCCTCTAGCACTCTATCTCTCTCTCGCACTCAGCCTTAAATTGCGGTTTAGAATTTTGATGCGTTTATGGCGGAAATGTTGGTTTGCAGGAGTGGCAGGGCGGCTTCCAAGGCCTAAAGAGATTGTCAAGTGTGCAGAGAGTAGCATGTACAGCCCCACCTACCGCCTCTACCGTTGAGACCAAGAACAAGCTCAGAGTCTGCTTTGTATGTCAAGTTCCCAAGTGTTAGGTTCCAATAATAACGAACTGTTTCAAGTTTAATGGTCAAACACATGCAAGATCATGTTAACTTTGTATCTCTTACCCTACTGATACTATAAGTAACATTGTGTAAGCAAAAACCGCATGAATACAAAGGCAAAACTACAAGGAAAAGAATGCGAATTTGGAATTGAACATTGGTATGTTACATAACAAACTAAACAGACGGATGATGGAGAATCAAAAATTACAGATATCAAGCTGATGAATGAAGAAGATGATGAGCAAATATTTCTTCCCAAACGACTAAGTAAACCCATAAAACAATCAATAAATAAAAGTTTCCCAGAGGAGAATAATGCTTTCTTCTTCACCAATAAACATTTTGAAGCCAAAAAAGATGATTAAAACAAGATCAAATCTTCCCCCTCTGGAAAAAGAATCACCAACATTTCAAAGAATCATCAATTCACCCGCGAATTCCCGGGCAAAAAACGACTTCTACTGTATTTAAAACCCGACTTTTAAACATCAAATTTCTTCGGTTGTCGCCAATGAGCCAAATTTCTTCCCAATGAGCTTAAGAATGAAGCTTTCTGAGGAGCTCCTTTCTTACCATACAAGTGTTTGCCTCCTAAATCGGTCTTTGCTGGTACCATATCCTTTCTTCTCTCAATCTGATTTCACATTGCAAGAATCTCAAATACGCTTTTCTAGGTGACATACTCAAGATCCGAGGAAACTACTTAAACGTCTTAGATGATTTACCTTGAAAATCTTTCCATTTTTCAAATGGTATCTAATTCCAGACCAGTTTATGGATTGAGAAAAGTGAGAACGGAAAGCTGAGATCGGGTATAGGAAGTTGTCCACTAGCATTGCTATAAAAACCTGCAAAATTTTCCCCAAGATCAAACCGAAAAAACTTTACCTCTGTTTCTTATCATCACGACAACTTTCGACACCACTACTCAGATTTATGATCTAATCAATAAAGGGGGCTGAAAGCACGTACAAGTCCCCAGTTATACGTTGCAAGTGAGAGACGGGGAGCCTCGGGGGATAACATATTGCATAGCGTAACTTCTCGTCTTGTCAAATTCCACATGGAAAGAAGTTCGATGAAGGTGCAGATCGCCAACATTATAACAAGCAACATACCTACATAAAACCTCATCCTTCCAGGTCAGTATGTAGCAATAGAAAAACAGAGAACCCTACAGTTTAAGTTGAAGAAATCACTATGCTTCCACATGCAATACAACAGTTCTACGATCCCCAAACACACAAGCAATGATCGCGGCACTAGGATAAATTTCTCTTATCTTGAACACATAACCCACCTAAATAAGAGGAAAAGTATGCTCACCCCCAGAAGCAAATGTCGTGTCTTCAAGTTGATGATAGCCCTTGATGTAGATTCTTAAAGCTGATGTGATGTGAACAACAGCCATAACGTATGGTGCAACAAAACCCCATGATAGATAACAGTGGACGGCAAACAAAGCCTTGTTCATTATCCAGTTAACTTTGGATATGTAAGATTCTAGAACAAAGGTTTGCTTTCTCAAGTAGTTCCAGTACCTATATCATAGGAGGAAAAAGGGTTAAACATCTAAGACTTTAGTACCTTTGAGTTCAAACATGTGAAATACGAGTGTGTACCGTCCAAAACTTAGATCACTTGCAAGAGGATGGGGGAAAACAGCGACAGGAGGAGATGTAATGAGCCTCTTGTGAGCACCTTGAGTAAAAAAAAAGGTCAGTGAAAAGAAGAAAAAACTATCAACTACACATACAAAGGCATATCGTCCTACAAAATGGAGAGGAAAGTATATGTTACCTGCTAGAGAGGCAAGTGTCATATCATCTGAATATCCACCATCACGTAAGCCAGAGACAACACCGTATCGATCTTGTCTGAAATCATCAGCATGCATCTACAAATTGTTGCAAACAATCACCAAAATTAGATGTAGCACAGAGAATACAAAAAGAACAAGCTGTATAAGAATGTTATTTACATACCATCATACACCCTCCCCACAAAAAGAATGTTCTCCCACCAGTCGCAAATCCCATTGAGCAAGGCTGTTAAGAGAGCATGCCAAATATTAGCTGAACCGCAAAATGCTTCAATCATGGAAGAACTTAAACGCCTAATTGGGAAGCCACTGATGATATTCAGTAAAAAAACAGAATTAAAGGAAGAGTAAAGAAGGGCGACAGATATCACTGTACCATGTGGTATTCATAGATGCAATAACTCCCAAGAGTTCCAGAGGGCAAATCTAGAGGATACCCAGTTTGAATAAATATCTGCAAGAGATCACCATTACTGTTAAACAAATTCAAACAGAAGGAAACATAATTAAAGGCCTATATCATTAGCCATGTCTTCGACACATGTAAAAAGAAACACAAAGAGGAAGAAATTTAGACAAGAACTATGTCGTTTGGGTACCACCTCTGGGTTTTTCTCCATCTCAGTCGTGAGAGCTCCGATAGTTCCAGGATGCAGTCTAACATCATCGTCCAAAAATAATACATATTTGGTATCTTGGTGCATTTTCTCAACTCCAATCTTCAAGAAACAGAAACCAAAAACGAGCAAACTTAGAAAAGGCTAATGAATGAACATAAATGACAAACCAAAAACAGTTACGAAGGAAATATATTGAGGAAAGAAAACACAAACTAGTGCAACCAGTGAAAGCCAATCACAAAAAGAATAATCTGCTGCAAAGATCATACATACCAACTGATTATGAATTTTCTGGCTGCAAGTGGTTGATAAACCAGCAACCACAACCTTAGCTTCAACATGATCCTGTGCACATTTAGGCATTGATGTGAGCAAGTTAATCAACTTCAAGACAAAAGGCTATATGAACTATAAACTGAACAGGTTAATCAACCACAAAGATATGTTGAAACGTGTCTCTACCTGATACATAGATAATAGACGGGAAACAGCATGATATGCAGGGTCTTCAGTACTTTCTACGACAAAAAGAAATTCCAATGGCCCACCATAGAGAGAAGTAATCTACACAAGCATATCGATCAAGATTAAAAATAAAGTTGGAAGTAAGACACTCCTCTGGGAAAAAAGCTTAACCATAATGAAAAGTAAGAAAACAAAAACTCCACCAAGAAAAAGGAAACAATGAAACTGCAACATGAGGGACTCACCTGACTTCTCCAATTGTGCAGATTGTGTTCTCCAAAGCCCTTTAGAGGCATGATAACGGAAACTCTAGGAAGTTTAGCCTGCCTAGAGTGCTCGAGTTCATTTATATCTTGATAAAGGAACGCCAAGCTATTGCCTGCTTTCATGCTGTTTTTAATTCTCTTAACCTCTCGGTTCCTAAAAGATAGAAATATAAAGACTCAAACTTGAGCAACAAAAAAAAAGAGAAGCCTAGATAGCAATCAAAGCAAGCATTTTTCAAGGCAGAGACAGTACCTGACATATGCAGCCAATAACCAGCCTAGAGCAAGGAGTAAGCATATCGTACATCCCTGAGGCAAGAAAAAATTGATAAGAACATACATAGTTGTTTCCAAGAAATCATCGAAAGTGCCAAGTTTACGTTAATGATTTCATCAGATTGTCCCGGAGATATAAACGATGTAGCTGTTATCTTTGAATTCTCAAATTTTCGGAAAATGGCAAAGCGTGAAGAAGATGAAAACCCAAAATCCATAATTTTCCCTCCAACATTTCAAAGAGAAGTGAGCAAAAGTTCGATCTGGAAAAAAAGCTCACCTGGATCTGAACGAAGACAGCGAAAGGGCTACAAAAGGCTCTGCTGAGAGAGAAGAGAATCGCATCGATGGAGTCCAATGTAGACATCTTCGGCTCTCAGTTTATTTTCTCCCCCCTTCCCCGCAACAATAAGGATAAAGAAGAAGAAGAAGGAGAAGAAGAAGAAGAAGGAGAAGAAGGGGATAATGGAGGAGGAAAATGAGGAAACCCTAGATTTGAAATGAGCGCAATTCGTCTCTCTGTCACACACACATCGAACCAATAAGAGTCGTCAGATCGCCATTGACGGAGCAGCGAAAATCCAGAGAGAGACTTCCAAAAGTTATAAAGGGAATCACACAATTCACCATTCAATCATGCACACATCCCTTTTCTTCTATTTGAAATTCAAAATTTACTATTTTAATTTAAAACAATTATTATAATAATTATACGATTTAGTGATTTTACCCAATTAGCTAGGCCTAGCACCCTCTAAATAAGAAGTTTTTTTTTTTTTTTTTTTTGCTGTCCTCAAAATAATATGATAAATAAGGAAAAGTATATTTTACGCGTTTATTATTAACAGTATTCTAAAAAGTGGTTTAAGCGGCCGTCTAGGTAGTGCTTAGGCGATATACATTCATAAATCGTGGTGATTACTTCCTAGATATTGGCATTAAGCGTTATTATTATTAAACAGTTTTAGGCGTTTTATGCAGTGCTAGGCGACTCTAGACGGTCCTAGACGGATCTAGACGGATCTAGACGGGTCTAAACAGTAATATACGGCTCTAAACGATCCTATACGGCTCTAAACAGTCCTAGGCGGTTGTAGGTGGTTCATCAAAATTCTTAAACAATAAATTTTGTTTTTGTCCGGTACAGTTCAAGAAATCGCTAGGCGCTAAACGGACAGTCATACAACGCTAGGCCCGGCCCAAAAGCTAGGCATACTAGGCCATAGCCTTGGATTACTTTTTTTTTTAGTTTTTTATGGACCACAAAATTAGTTTTAAGTTAATAAGTTATAAGGTTTTAACTTTTAAATTTGAAATCCATTTTTTATAAAGCTACCAAATTTTTTTTCCTTTTATAAAAAGTCACATTTTTTTCCTCGTCTCGGATCACTATTTTTGTTTGGTCGTATCTATTAGGGCTGGGCAAATTATCCGTTAGATTCGTTTCGATCCGGTATTCGTTTCGATTCGATCCGAAAAATCTGGATATCCGTAAAGATTCGAAACAAAGCAAATACTAAAATGTAGTATCCGTCTAAAACAAAGCAAATCACAAATACTAAGTTTAGGAAGGCCGGATATCCGCTCCGATCCGTAGATCATATATATATACATAATATGTTATAAATTTATAATGTTTATTTACATTTTCTTTATTTTTTTAATAAATAAAAAAATCAAATATAAAATATGCACGATAAAAATATATAAACTCTATAATAATTAATTGAATATTAATAAAAATGTTTATATTGAAGTTTAAGTGAAGATATTACTTTTTGTATGATTATTTTGTCTATCATTCTTTATATAAAAATGAAACTAGATGATTTCACTTGTTTTATACTTGTTAGTTCATATTGGATAAAAAAATGAATTATAAACATTTTTTGTTAGTTTTTGTTTGTATTGAATGGAGCGGAATAGATATCCGCGGATATCCGCAAATATCCGTAAATTTTTCGGATATCCGGAACTCCGGATATCCGTATTTTTCCGGAGCAAAACAAATCACAAAATTAGATATTCGGTAAAAACGAAGCAAATCACAAATAGTATAATTTTCTGGGATATCCGTTCCGTGGCCACCCCTAGTATCTATACAACGCATAGCATCTAGAACGCTAAAGTGCATTCTCTTCAATGTGCATTCTTCGATGAGTGTACATATTCCCTTGAAAATAAATAGATAGATTAATTAAAGAGAATGCACATTGATTTTTAACGGAATCAATGTACTTGAAGATCCTAAATCGAAGTTTAGATTAATCGTGGTGAAACGGTGGATATTCTTTCTATTTACGGAATCTGAAGGAGAGGGACCATGTCCTTTTCGAACACAGAGTATCACAAGCGGTGACAGCTTAGATACACGTGTTTTTTTCTTCTTTAAACTTATATATATCATACCCAATTTATTTTCACATATTTTATTTTACAATTTATTACTCCTAATCATTGATCTCCTTTGCGAATTTAATATTTCTGTGGGAATATTCTGTGCATCTTCTTCTCTGATGTGACAACAATAAAATATATATATGATTTTGTTCTTCTTCTTATCAAATCCAATTTGATCACGGTCAAACTAGGGCTGAGCAAAAAATTCGAATCAATATCGAACCGAAAATACCCGAATTGAAAGGATTTCAGATCCCTCCAAATATTCGAATGGATCCTAAATTTCTATATTTGAAGAACCGAACTCGAACGGGTACCCTAAATTTTTATACTCGAAGAACCAAACCGAGAATCGAATGGGTACCCGAAATATCCGAAGTGTAATTATATATCTAAATATATTAATTATATTTAAACTTGATATAACCAAATACCCAAAATTATAACTATAAACCCGAATATATAATTATGTTTTGGGTATTTTATGTATATTTTCGATATTATAGGTATATATCGAATACACTTATTTTGTTTTTTTCTGAATTTTTTGGGTATTTTGGATACTTTTGGTTTGAAAGTATATTGGTTTTATTGAAATAAATATTTATGTTTTTGTGTTTTGTCTCGGATTTCGGATTCTTTGGTTTTTTTTCTAGTATTGTAGATACTTTCGGATCTTGATCCTAACATATCCGGAAAATTTCGAATCTTATAAAAAATACCCGATTTGATTCGATCCGAACCCGAACCCGATCAAAAATTTTAAATTACCCGATCGGTACATAAATCCCTAAACCCGAAATACCCGATCCGAGGATCCGAACGCCCTAGGTCAAACAATCACCCGGACCAATCTAAAACATTATTTGCTTATGTACGTAACTGGGTTTGCGTGTGTTAGTACAAGATATAAAAAACTATATCGCAAGATATTGACTTTAAACTATATCCCTATATATATATATCCAAAATCCGAGGCTTAAATGGACCAGGCTTTATACCTTGTGCTATCCCTAGATAAGGATGTATAGTGGTAGTACACATGCACATAAAGTTATAAGTACGAAAGGCCATGTGAGCAATAAGAAGAAGATCCAAATGTTTCGAAACATCCATTTTGGGGCCTTGTCTCCATATCCTTTTCAAAACAATATTACCATTTGTAGAGATTTGTTCTCAATTGTTTCAACAGCCAACTTTTGCGTTTACAATTAACGAAACAAAATTTGTTTAAAATACAAACGATTGCAAGTTCATTGCAGAAAAAATCACACTAAAAGAAGATTTGTTCGTATAGACAATAAGTTTGATATCTACCCCTTCACTAAATGCAGCATACGAAATTCGGATAACGCGAGGTTAGAGAGATCAGGAAATGATCGGAAAAGCAATCAATAACAACCAAATGAGAGCAGAAAGTAACTCAAGTACAGAGAAACAGATCCCAAGTTTGGTGCAAAATTGAAATTGTTTAGAAGAACTCACCACGGAATCAAACACTTGCTTTGTTTCCTATCAAGTGATGAAGAAACAAACCAGCTGCAACACTCACGTTCAAGCTCTCCACAGCTAGAAAATATCTGAATCCATCGCCTTCCGCATCATCAGACTCTGTAGCTGCAACGTCTTTAGGCATATTACCGCTAATCCGAACTAATTCAGTACATGATCTCTCTACTAATGGTCTTAAACCCGTTCCTTCATTCCCCAAGACAAGAATTGTCGGGCTACCGGGTAAAACCTCCTTCAAAGCAACAGCTTTTGGAGAAACCGAACCACCAACCACACGCCAACCGTTCTCAGCAGAAGCTTCTAAGAACTGCATCATGTTTTTACAGTATCTAAGTTCCATTACTTCGAGCGATCCAGCGCTCGCTTTACTCACAACCGCACTTAACGGAGCCGAGTTTTTCGCACATACCACAACACCGGTGGCTCCAAAAAAGTAAGCTGATCTTATGATCGCGCCTAAATTTTGTGGATCAGTGACCTCATCTAGAGCTACCCAAAGACAGGATTTCTCTTCCTCTGATGAAATCGGATCTAGTTCTTTCACTTTCACCAGTTCCAATGGAGAAGCATCAAGCACCAATCCTTGATGAGGTCTATTATCAGCAACCATGTTGAGATCATGCTTCGAAGTTTCCTTGATGTCCAACCCGAGTTTTTCAGAGATTTTCAAGACTTTCTCGAAACCTTTCTTGTCTTTCTTTTTCCTATTGTTACTACTCAAATCCAAACCTTCTTGAACATACAGAGCGTAGAACTCTCGTCTCCCAACAGAGAGTGCAGCTAACACTGGACTTACTCCATAAACAACTTCACCAACCATCCGAGGCACGCTTGACTCAGTCGCCTCTTGCCACGTTTTCTTTCCCCAATTCTCTTGCCTATTCCAGTTTCGATATGCTGCACTGTCACGCCCTTGGTCTCTTACATCATATCTATTGAACCTATTTTTGATCTCAGACCACCTAGTATCATTTGGTTCTTCTTCAGTTTGCTCGGTTTCCCCTTCTTCAACGATTCTACCATCATCTTCACGGGCATAATTCATTGTTTCGTCTTCTACTTGAGCGATTCTATCCTCACCTCGGGCTCGAAAAGAGTTGTGATTTCTTGTTCTACCATCCTGTTTCTCCCAAGATGACCGGTTAGCTCTAGGCAATTGCTCTTTCGCCGGTTTATCATTAGCCGCCCAAATTGAATTTCCACCAGCTTTCTTGCTTTCTTCTTCTACTTCAATGCCTCTATCATCTCGATTTCTCGTTTCCCCTTGAGCACCAAATCTACTTCTCCTGTCAGCAGAAACCGAATCGTTTCTAGTTCTACCATCTCGCTTCTCCCAAGATGATCGATTAGCTCTCTGGAATCTCTCTTCCACAGGTTTCTCATCAGATTTCACCCAAATTGACTCTCCACGACCATTACCGCCACTTCTCTTCTCTCGGAAAGCTTTCGATCCTAATCCAAATTTCCCTCTACCACTATTACTACTTCGTTTCCCAAATCTCTGCGAATCAAAGCTCGAAAAGCCTCTAACACTTTCGAGCTTCCCTAACATTCCAAGCTCCATAGATTTAAGGCGAGAACTAGCTAAAAGACTCCTTTGACTCTTACCGCAGCTAAACCCAGTCGAAACATCTGCAAAGGCGCTTCCTTTGGGGTTTACGTAACACTTAACTGGTAAATGCGAAGACTTTGAGAACTGGAAACTTTTGAGTTTCGTTTGTTGTAAGGAAACCCTAATCGCCATGGGAAATCCTTGGGTTCTTGTTAAATTACAGTACATTTTTTTTCCGGGTTGAACAGAAGAAAAAAATCAAAACTTTTTCCCGGTGAAATCTTCTCAGGAAAAACAGTCCTGGTACAGAGAGAAAAGCATTTCTCAGAAAACGAAAATTAAAGATTCTCCCATTGAGAAACCAAATCTTAAATATCAAACTTTTAGGGTTTAAGGGAATACCGGAGAAAGAGGATGCTGAAGGCAGCAAAGAAAGATAAGAAAAGCGAAAACAAAACAGAAAGGTCACACCAAAACGGCATCGTTCCATGAAAACAAACGCCTCAAAACCGGATTTTGATCTAAGTTTTTACCGTGAAGCATTTTGTGAAATAGTTTTAGGGATTTGTTTCAAGGAATGTGAGAAGATGAAGCTAAATTTGTTCTCAAGTTTTGTAATTGATCATTGATCAGTGGAAAGATCATATCTTTTCTCAATGCCGCTGATTGCTAAAACATGGATATCTAAAGCCATGATATCTGCGAGGTAGTCAACCGCCTAGGACCCAAAAAAATTATGGGCTGTCCTTTGTTTTTTCGGAGAAGAAGATGAAGCAACCGGCTACACCGGACACGGCGGAGGACACCAAAGCATAGCAAAACCAGACCGGAGCAAAGCAGAAATCGAAGAAATTATCAACTGCAACGGAGCTAATCTCTCACTACCAGAGAAACAAGGGCTCAAACCAGCTGAAGCCTCGGTTAGAGTCATCAAAGACCTACAAAACACGGGCACATTTTTAATTTTCGACTAAGACATCCGATAGGCATGGACCGGCCCTGGATATCTGCTTTACGATCTGGAAAAATATGATATTTTTCATTGCACACGATGCAAAAAAACATTACATCTCGCTCTGTAATCTGGGGGGAAAAAATGAATATGATCATTTATATATAGAACTCGAAATATATAGTTCTACAACATTGGCTGGTTTCTGAATTTTGCCAGAGCCTGAAATAAAGAATTCCAGGGTTTATTATTGTTCCTGAACATTGATAACCAAAAAAAATTGCCCCAAAGGGCTTTACCTTTTTCTCTCTTTTATTTGTTTAAACCCTAAAGGCAAACAAAGAGTTCTTCATAAGATAAACACAAAGGTCTTACCTTTTTTTTTCATGCTTGGAGCCATGAAAGTTGAAGCCTTCTTTAAATTAACTTGTTTCAGAGTCCTCGAGGTACTGAGAGTGCGAGGCAGCGAGTAACGCGGCTCCAACGCCAGACCCGTCATTCGAATGAATCACCTCGACGCTCTCTGATGCTTCATCTCCAAGCAACTCTTTCAATGAGCTCTCCATACACTCACTAAACTGAGTGTAGTGCTCGAACAGTCCACCGTCCATTGCAATCACAGATTTCTGAGTTTCTCCATCTTTTGGTGTGTCTCTTCCTAGTTTCTTGATTATTCCATAGATCCCAGCAGCAGATAGACGAGCTCCTCGGCTAGCGATGATGTTACAGAGACTGATCACAACTTTTCTCATCTTCAGAGAAGTCGTAGGGACCTGAGAGATTATCAAAGAAATTTCGTTGAGACTTTTTTTTTTTTTTCTTCGTTGGGACTTCATTATATGTTAGTGTGAATTGTTATGCGTAGGAGAATCTAACCTCCAATATGTCCTTTAACTTGCTTCCGACAACCTTCAAATCCGGAGAAGTATCGCTGTGCATAGCAGACATATTCGGCGTCCTGCATATCGTATAGTGATTATCAGACTTCTGATTTGATGCAAGTAACAAAAACAAAATTCTGGGATAACTGTGTAAAAAGAAGTTAATAAACCTTATGATGAATGGTATTCTCAGCTTAGGTGGGACAGAGTCGCCAAAGAAAGCAGCCTCTTCAGCCATTTTCAGAAGAACTCTACGCAAGATTTCTCCCAAATACATACCGGAAATTATTTTCTCAAGAATCTGCGAAAGCCGGATAGAATCTTAGTGAGCACAGATAGTAGTTCTCTAAACAAACTTGAAAGCAGCAGAATTTCAAAGCTCATACCTGTTCACCTGGATTCAAACTTTCGAAATCTAGTGAGTGGTCATACTCTGTCAATGGAAGATGCGATGACCTGAAGTTTCCCCACTCCATGTTGATCACCTACATCGCGCTACATTCTAAGATTCAAGAGATACAAAGCTCAATTGAAGTTGTTATGTTGTTGCAAAAACACAAACCATCTCTCCTGATTTGGGAAGTAAGCCGTGCCATTTGGGAATTGCATGTGCACGTTCGACATAAGCTGCATTTGTGCCAGTGCCTAAAATAACAGCGGCAACAACATCCGGGTTATAGTATCTACCACCAGCAAGTGTTCCAACTGTATCATTAACCTGTAAAGTTTGGGATTACAGAATCGTTACCAAATAAATGACATAAGCTAGGTAAAAGAAAAAAAGCTTTTTTTTTCCTTTTGGGTAAGAAGAAAACTCACAAGCGCTGTGACATTCATGTCGAGGCCAACTCTTTCCATAGCTTTAATAAGCTCTCCGACAACATCTTGTCCAACCTACACAATCGCCAGCAACAGAAACACAGAAGGCAGAAACAGAGTTCAGAAAGAGCACCATCGTATTGAGTGTTTGCCTTCAAAATGACAAACGTATTACTGTAATTTTTTCGTCTACCGGGCTAAAATCAAGAACGGGGTTCATGAAATTGACAGCCATGGGAAGCATAGAAGCTGCTTCTGTAATAAATTTGAAATAAATTAAGGGTAATCAAGCTCAACTGTATCTTCAATGGAAAAGCCTTTCGTCCACTTGATGAGAGCGCCAGAGGACAAAGATGTCTGCCTAACCGGAAACGAGAAAGTGAAACCTAGTTCCCTTTGTCTACCTGCTGGGAGATGAAAGTCCTCGCCTTCTGTAGCGACAAACTTTGCAAGCGCTTCAGCGATAAAATTGAATAACTCCTGGCTCCATCAATTAGCAAAACATAGTCAATACACAGAGATAATCAACCAAGACTAAACATAAATTGAACGGAAACGCTCTAGTCAGGGAACTGACATCTGAACCGCCGGTCATCAAATGAGGAGGAATTGAGACTTCTTCGAATTCTTGTTTGACAACACGGTCTTGTTTGCCACCAAGAAGCACACGCATGACACGGAAGTTTGTTCCACCTAGGTCCAGTGCATAAAAGAAACCATGTTCATCCCTGTAAGATTGATGCTGAAGATTAGATTCACTTACAGCTCACGTTTACTGTGTCAGCAGCATCAGAACCCCAATAACAAACTAGTGCCAGTGAGACCATACTCATGATTCAAGGACCAGTTAGACATCGAAACCATGGAACAGTGAGACATCAAAACCTGTCAACTAAGTAGCAGTTAAAAAAGAAACAAAACACAGATACTCCAAGGAAAACTAATCAGGACTTTAACCTACATTGTCCTGATTAGTTTTCACAAAATATCAGATTCAAGAGAGATTATGAATCAAATTAAAGCAAATAGATTCCATCTGAATCAGTAGTTACATACAACATATATAAACATCTAAATTCATGGAATTCGTTAACTTTTAATCGCAATCAAACAAGTTTGGTCAAAATCAGAGAAACCCGATCCAAATGAATCATAAAGCATGAAACTTTATCAGATGGAACTCATCCAAAAATCGCCAATTTATCTTCGTTTTTGGGTTTGTTCTAAAATCAGGATAAGAAAAAATTACCCAGAAGGAAGATTATCGACGTAGCTAATAAGCATCTTAAGCTTGCTCCCACCTTCCGATGCGAGACCGGCGTGCATCTCAACGGTCATAGCATCAGCCACCTGTCTCAGTTTCGCGATCGGCGTTGCGCAATCCTCCTCGAGCACCTTCAAGATCTCAATCACTCGCGCCCATTTTCCAGAGCTTTGCATCCGCCGCCGCACAATAAACACGGCCGCCGCACAAACCGCCGCAGCGCACACAACCGTCGCACCAACAGCCACTTTTCCCATCGAATCTAAAACAAACAAACAACGAATTTCGATCTAAAACGTATCCAAAAAAACGAATTCGTCCCAAAATAAGAACCTTAGATCGATCTACTTGAGCTTGTGAATGGTACAGAAATGAGAGACCACGTAAGCAGCTCAGCTCCGTTGTCTGTAAACTACGGAAAGAAGATCAAGTTTTTGATTTTTGTAATTTTCTCGCCGGATTTTTTTACTTTCTGAGCTGAGAAAATGGACATGGGTTTTGATGAGAATTACGAAACTGACCCTCTCCGAGATTTGGTTTTGGTCTTTTTCTCGCCGAATTTTGTGGAGGACGTTGAGTAACCCATAATTCCATAACCTAATTAAGTATGATCATCATATCGAATGTTCTAAGAAAACAAAGTCCTTTTTTGTAAATATTTATATTTAATTACTGTCTGAATAATGAACAAATTATATCATTTTTTTGCCTTTCATGGAATATTTCTCTATAAGAATTTTATAAAATTTAATTTTTTTTTATAGTTTGACGCTATTTTTTAATTAGAAAAAACTACATTTGAGACTATTTAAGAGCTAAACGACGTAATTTAGGGGCAAAGCCAATATATTAAGAGTTTGTTGTTGATTTGACCATCGACTAAAATTATGCTATTTTTTTTTTCAAACTATATCTTTATTAATTGAATGATATAAAATTAGAGTATAACGTCTTCGTTAATCAGTTTGGTGGATAAATACAACCATATAAGAAAATGTTGTTTGGAGGTTCATTACAGACTAAAAAGTGTGCAACCGTATTTCCACTATGTTTGACATGAGAGAAGAAACAGTCAGAGAACTTCCCCTTCCAAATTGTTATGTCATCTATGAGATTTTGAATTGAGAAATCAGTTTGATTCCCTTGAACTATTTTGGTCAAACTTTCATTATCTCCATTAAATTTGATCGAGTCATAACCTCTTGCACGTACACTCTGCATTGCATTTAACAATGACTTGCCCTCTGCCTCTAAACATGAAATCGATTTTCCCAGATTAACTGAACCCCAAAACTGAGTCACTCCATAATGATTCCTTACTATCCAATCACCCACAACCCTCCTTGTTACCGGATTAAAACATGCATCGTAATTGCATTTAAAATAACATGGTTCCGGGCGACTCCAATTTTTGACAATAGGGAAAACTTGACTTCTATCAACATATTTTTCCGCCATAATCCATTCATCAACATCGGCTTTGGAAAGTTGAAGAACCATTTTGGGGTTAATCTTCTGTTTGTTAAATATGAGGTTGTTTCATGATTTTCAAATCATCTACATAACCCACCATAGAAGTAATTTTTGGTATCCTTTTGCACTCTGTAAATCCATAATATATTTGATGTTTTCCTCAACATTTTGTGATGGATTAAAAAGGTAAGGGCATGTTCGACAGTTTCCAAGTTAAAACCACGTAAGCAGTCGACAAAGGACATGTGAATAACATGTGATTTATTATTTCTAGCTCTAGACAACATTTTTGACATGTTTGATCCATTCTAATCCCTCGTGTATTTAATTTTGTAGTCGTTGCTATTGTTTTTGTTAAAATTCGCAAGAAGTAATGTTTTAATTTTGGCATTATAGATAATGTTCCTAAAATTACGCTAATTATTTCGTAAATCCCCCTGATACTCCTCATTTTGTTGCAATTGTTTTAATAATTTTCGGAAATTGTGCAAACGAATTTATATATTATAAAGTTAAACAAAAATTAAGTTTTTTTTGGAACATAGTAAAAAAAAAAATCTAAATAAAGAAGAGATAATTAGGTGAAAAACAAAAAACCACAATGAAATTAGATGGACGAGACATAACCGAGTTGAATATTGTTGTCATTGTCTGAGAGATTACAACTTTAACCCTTATTCCATGCGTCATGTCATCTGTTTATGAGCTAAACATATCTTGTAGGATCTTGTAGGATCTTGTAGGTTACTATAACAATTTTAGGTAAATGTTTGAAGGCAATTTAAATGCTTGGTATCTTGGAAGTTTGGTTGGCAAATGTGCATATATTGTATGTATGTAACTGTAAGTATATGTTATTAGGAGACATCCGATTTAATTTGTTAGCGGAATTATAGGGTCATCTAATGTTAACATATTTATTATACCATATAAACATTTAGATTTATCTATAAATTTTTGTTTAATGTAATAAATAAATTATTAAGTAGTTAATTTCGAATTGATGTATATATTTGTGGGAGAGAAAAAATATTTTTTTGGCTCCAATCAAATACCGATGATAAACCGTTTTATTTACATGTCACTAAAGGGATAAACCTAAAGTAAGACGCATACGAGAATAACTATCTTGGCGTCTAAGTGTTAGGGTTAGCAAGATTTAGAACTAGAGAACAAGAGTGTTCAAGGATTTTTTGTGAGAGAAGTAAGATTAGGTAGATTAAAAATTGGTCAGTAACGAACCAATGTGTTGGTGTCGTGTAAATCTGATTGAACAAATTGTAAGAAGTGTGTTTAAGCGAATTGCAGAATAAAGCAAATAGAGAATTTGCAGAATCTATTCAATCATTCTTTGGTGTTTTGTGTCCTTGGTTTTACAAATTATTCTGCAAAATACAAACACTCCAAAATAAAAAGATAACGAAAAATAATTGATATATATTTGGTGTTTTCTAGGGGACATCTGTTAACTTAACACGATACAGATAATTAAGTATGTTTTTTTGTACATAGAGATGATATCTACAAATCGGAGAAACAAAAAAAATGTTATTAAAAAAAAAGATTTGTTTTGGAAGATCCAGGCATGGGTGAAATATCTGAAACCGAATAACCAAACCGGAACCGAATTGATTAGGAGGAACTGAACCCGAACCGAAACCTATAAAAATACCTAATGGATCTTAAACTCTTATACCGGAACCGAACCGAGAACCGATCGAGTAACCGAAATATCCGAAGTATAATTATATACCCAACAAAATTAGTTTCGGATTTTCGGGTATATTTTTGGTATTTATGGTATATTTTTGGTTTTACGGATATATTTTATTTAGTTTTTGGGTTTTTGGGTATATTTTTGGATTTTTTGTATATTTTCGGGTTTTCGGATATATTTTGGGAATTTCGGGTAAAAAAATATCCGAACCGAACCATATCAAAAAAAAATCGGGTATTTATCCGTTCTCAAAATTAAGACCCGAAAGATCCGGAACCGATTGGAACCGAACCGAAACTGAACCGAAACCCTATCAATTCTTATATGGGTTCAAAGTCTTTCTATCCGAAAGATATGGAACTGATCAATTCTTACCCGGAACCAAATCGAATATCTGAATGCACAAGCCTTCCTGATCAACGGGATCTATCTATCCCCTTTTTTTATAATTTGGGGTGCGCATGTTGTCCTTCTAATCAAAGCCACTTTAAATTTCACATCGGTTAGGTATGTGAAAGCAAAGTAGTTTGGTCCTTAGTTTTGTCCTTAGTTTTGTCCCTCGCCCCACTAAGTCCCACACTTTTTTAGTACTGTATGTGTAGTCTGTGTTAGTATTATTATGCATAAAGTGTTAACAACACTAATCAATCTTTAACTTTCTACTTTTTTTAAGTCGCTTTTTTATACTATAACTATGCAAAATCCTTGTCCAAATCGTGGTGGCAGATAAGGAGTAGTCATTTCATAAAAAAATCGAATGGAACAACAAAATGAATAATATTTTTCTTTAAAACCAGTTAGTTAAAAAGATATTATATTGATTAACGAATTTTAACTTGTAACTTTAGTGAATTACAATAAATATATATCTTTCATTGTTGTAAGAAAATTTCATTAGTCGTTGGTTGATCAACCTTGGTTTGAATAGATATAGTTGTTTGAAAGTGATTTTTAATTATAGAATCTTGATCATTATATCTAGAAAGCAACGTTGAACTCGTCGATTTATGATGAAAATACAATTGCGTAAATTGAAACGCTGATGAAAACGATCGAATCTATAAAACATTTATGTAAATTTTTGTATGAACTTATTTAGTTCTGATAATTTATTTGAGCAAATGTAGCTTTTTTTTTTTTTTTAAATGCCACAGTTGTTTTAATTTACCGCAAAATGAAAAATAGATATACAATTTCTACATCTAACCTTTACTGTAAACCAAACGTTGGCGATCTTTCGGGAGTACTAGTTATTAACCATTCTGTATTAAGTATTAATTAATCGTTTTGGTTAGTCATGATCATATGTCGTTTGGAAATAAAAATAATAAGTGGTCCATAACTATTTTTCTCGAAACAACGGTGGAAAAAGATGACTCTTCTCTCATCTTCTTTAGTCTGACATCGATTGCTAGAAGATTCCCTTTCCCTGCATGTTATTATACTTACAAATTTGTTTTTCTTTGTCTTTTGTTAAATACAAATTTGTTTTGTCTCCTTTCCATTTCATATTTTGTATGATTATTCAAGTCTGATAAGAAAGGCCGGCCCAAGACTAAATCAATACAAACCTGAATATTTTCATGCTATCATACAACATACTTGTTATTTACTTACAACAATCGTTCTATACTTCTATTACGATGTGTAGATCTGGACAAAATATTCGAAACTGAAAAACCGAACTGAAATCGAACCGAATTAGGAAATATCAAACCGAATTTTCATAAATACCCGAATGGTTACCCGAATATAGATGAAATACAATTATATATCCAAATTAGGGTACGTATAAGTTGGTATTATGAAGATCCTAAAAGATATAGAAGGCTAGTGGAACGTTTATTTGTTCCCAAAAAAAAAACGTTTAATTTATTCATGAGATAACGCATCTTGAAGTTTGACAACACCTATTGTCTCAACTCTCAACTCTCAACTCTCAACTCTCAACTCAAGTGATGCATATGAGCCACGAGAAGAGCTTTTGGATGTGACATTTTTTAGTGAAGAAGATCATGATCTTGTCTTTCGTTTCCAACTTGTGGTAATGAATGAATGTCATGACTACTACTAGTACTAGTCCTCAGAACAGGAACCGCAAAATTCCTTTTGCTAAAATGCGATTTCTTTTTTCCTTTGTAATTGGGCTCTGTCTCATATTTGACCCATCTGTTTTCTTGAAAGGTCACAGGCCCATCCCTTGAGTGACAAAATCATACATATAAGCACAATGTCGAAAAGAAAAAAAAATTATTAAATATATAAGGGTGGAAAATTTAAAAACTTTCTTAGGTCTTTACGAAATTACAAAAGTTATACTCATCAAATCCTAAAAAGAACAAAGGTGAAAATATATATCATTTTACAAGCAAAAAAATAAAATAAATAATCAAGCCTTTTTCTTAGGAATTCGTAAAAGATTTTAATTTCAACAAAATTTCCGAGATAAAATCTAGGTTTGGGTATTCGGATACCCGTTCGGATCGGTTATTTCAGGTATCCAAAGTTTAGAAATTATGATTTATTCAGGTATTTGTTTTTTCGGATCGGGTTTGGTTCGATTCCGCCCAGGTTCAGATCGGTTTCGGATACCCATAATTTATCTCAATTCTCGAAAAACCTAAAAAATTGTTTAATCTAAATAAAATTTGGTTAAATTTTACAAAAAATATTTAATTTTGACAAATATAACTAAAGATTTTCGAGTATTTTAGTTACTTCAGTCTAAACATAACTAATATATTCGGTTTATAATTGTAATTTTGAGTATTTTGATTATTTCAAAACTAAAGATACGTAATATTTTTAGATATATAATTATATTTTATATATTTCAGATATCCGTTCGAGTTTTGATTCGATTTCAGTTCGGTTTGGATATCCGAAATATTTTATAAAAAAAACTATTCAAATATTTATAACTATTCGATTCGGTTCGGTATCTTTTAATTTGGTTCGGTTTATATTCGGTACCTTGTAGAAGAACAAATCAATGTCTGTCAATAAGAAAATATCAATCATTACATTACAAAGTAGAAAAGGATTAGGAAACCCAAATCCTTAGATTTTTTCAATAAATTGAACAAACTTCAACGCCGTTTCTTCTTCATCGCTCGATTAATCTCTCTCAATCGCAACCTTCGCATCAGGTATTTGATAAAACCTGATCCTTCCTTTTCTATTGTAAAATCTTTCACATACACACATCTCGGCATCTGATTTTATTGAAAGGTTTTAGGTTTGGATTCGAAACTTTCTTGTGAACGGAACCCATAGAAACCCTAATTTCGAAGGCGAAAGTTTAGTTATTTTTGATTGTTTCGATTTGTGTATAGAGGAGATCTCAGTGTGGTTTTACTAATCAAGAATCAGCAATGTTGAATCGGCTGTTCGGGAAACCCAAGCAGGAGACTAATACTCTCCAAACATTAGACAAGCTTAACGAGGTATCTATCACCACTCGATTTCTCTGTTTTCCGATTTGCAAAATTTGATCTTTTATGTCAAATTTGGATTTTTAACAACAACTATTGAATGGGTCAAGGACTATTGCTTATTGTATCTTCTTCAATGTAAAGTCGAGACAAAGCTTTAGTTTTTTTTTTTTGGTATTCTGTAGTGGTTTATTGTTCTTTCGATGCTTCTTTTGTGTTTAATTTCTCTCGATTGTACCATTGTTCTTCCTCAGACTCTTGAGATGCTAGAGAAGAAGGAAAATGTTCTCTTGAAAAAAGCTGCTGGAGAGGTTGAGAGAGCAAAGGAATTCTCCCGGGTGAAAAACAAACGCTGTAAGACTAAATCTCGTTTGTGATTGTTATGAACCAAATTTTCGTGTAGAAAATCTCCAAGAATGTGTTTGCGTTGTCACTAGATAGATGAATTTACGGGTATTGTAATCGTGCAGCGGCTATACAATGTTTGAAAAGGAAGAGGTTATACGAGCAACAAGTTGAACAGCTGGGGAATTTCCAGCTCCGTATTCATGATCAAGTAAGTAAGCCACTTTTTTTCTCATAACTTAGGGATATTATGAAATTTGCTACGAGAAGCGATTATTGAATATATCACTGTCTGTGTAAACAGATGATTATGTTAGAAGGTGCCAAAGCAACAACAGAGACTGTAGATGCTTTGAGGACTGGAGCTTCAACAATGAAAGCTATGCAGAAAGCAACGTATGTTTTTTAAAATCGGGGGTAGATAAATTATGATTTAAGCAGCAACTAAGCCTGCGTTTTCAACTCGTGTGTTTTGCAGAAACATTGACGATGTTGACAAGACAATGGATGAGATCAATGAGCAAACAGATAACATGAAACAGATCCAGGAAGCATTGTCAGCTCCATTTGGGTATGCTGCTGATTTCGATGAGGTAAAAACTTTTCTTTATCCCCACGATCATACTCTTTAAAAAAACACAATCATTTTCAGCTTTCTCAACATTGTCTTTATCGGGAAATTACAGGATGAATTGGAAGCAGAACTTGAAGAACTAGAAGGCGCGGAGCTAGAAGAGCAACTTCTTCAGCCAACAGAACCCGCTCAAAACGGTCTACCTCAAAAGCAACCTGCTCGTCCTGCAACTCAGAAGCAACAAACCGCTGATGAAGATGAACTCGCTGCATTACAGGCTGAGATGGCTCTCTAAAGGTAAACTTTCAACTTCTCATGTTAAAAACGAACAAAACCCATTGAAGAATCGGACAGTTGGTTAAATTGTTTCCTGCAGTGGAAGCTGGTCTTGGAAGATGAGGTTTGTGTGTGTATTATTTTAAAACAGAAAGGAAGATTATATGTATATAAGGATCCGAGTCAAATTGATCGGGGAAATTGTTTTTATATACAATTGACTCATGACCTTTATTTATAATCTGCATTTGAATGTTTCTTTACACTTTCTTGTGTTAATCTTCTATATCTTGGTTACGACTTTGTACTTTGCTATTCTCTTTCTCTTCCTTGCTTTCCACTTCTGGTTCTGTTGACGGTTTCTGACTATGTTAATAGAACTACGTGCCTGCAAATTCAATTAATCCCATCTGTAAAGTATATATAATTGATTTGACATTTTGACTTTTGTAGTTTTTGAATAGCGATTAATTTTTTATAATACGAAAGGTTAATAATGTGAAAAAGAAAGGAAGTAAAAGTTACCAAGTCTATGAGTTTTGAACTTTGATGTGTGTTGTTAATTTTGCCGGTTGAGAATTTACAATGGCAGACAAACAGTAATCAATCGCTAAAAGAGAAATAATCATGACGAAGGATAATTACAAAAGTAATTAGTACCCTTGAGCATGACTAATTGCAGCTATGATTAATGCTATCCAAGAAGGCTCAAGCCTCTATGATCTTGTTAGCTCTCTTCAGTTTGAGAGTCTCTCTTTTAAGGTTATTTCTCGATCCAACAAATGTATTGGCTGATAAACCTTGCAAAACATGCTCTTAGTTTGTATGCTCGAAACCGAGAAGTTTGCCCAAAACAAAAAGATGCTTTGACCCAACTTCTCTATAATATTATTTAGGAAACATTTTTGAAAATGAACTTTGTTTTGTAAGTTATTATATGAAATATCATTACAAATAACAATGGATAATTAAAATAGAAAATGATTTCATTATTTTTTACAATTAGTGATGAGAATATAGAAAATATTTATTTTGTATTAAAGATTATATATACTATATATTTTTAAATAATAATCAATCTATATATATTCAAAAAAAAATATATATTTTAAATACGTATATATTTTCACTATATTTTATTTGAATTTATATCAAAATAAAAGTTGAAAAATATTTTACTAATTTTATAAAAAGTTACACATAAGAAAATTGATTTTTTTTAAGAGTTCGTGAACTAATTACAAAACTATAGTCATTAAACGGTACATAATAATCTTATGTTTTCAAGATTATAAGTTTTACGGGTTAGCCAGAATAATATTTTAGTCCAGTGCAAAACGAGTTAAATAGACAAATTATTACGTTTGACAACTCTATCTATAATCATGAATTAAACATATTATAAAATTAAAATAAAGTAATTTTTCTTAAATTTCAAAACAATTTCTGTAAAAAAATTACCCCGCACTATAATATCTATAATCATGAGTTAGATATATTATAAAATTCAAATAACAGTAATTTTTAAAAAAAATTTCAAAACAATTTCTTTAAAAAAAATTACTCCGCGCTAATTATAGCGCGGGTTAAGTCCTAGTTAAGATATTGAAAAGAAATACAAAGCTGATTGGTAGGATTACATTCGGAGTTTCTGTTCATATAGAACTTATTCGTAGATTTAGGTTTTTAGTAGTTGATATAATGATATTAAAAGATTTTCAAAATCTGGTTTCGATCTGATTTGGTAATATCCATTAATGCTTATTAGTTTTAGTCTTTTAGATTGTTTTTTTTTTTTATTATACGAAATTAAAATGTATGTTATTGAAAATAATGATTGATAATTGTGAATTAGCACTTAATAAAATAAAAAGCAAGCCCTAGTTTCATTAGTTTGCTCGGCACGTAAATGGATGCGCCGGATGATGATTTGATGAGAAGGACGAAGGAATGTAGCAATTGGTCCAAGCTTAGTCCCGATGTATTGCGAAAGATATTCGAAACCTTGAGCCCTATCGCCTCTCACCGAGCAAAAATCGTTTGCTTATATTGGTACTCCGTTTGGAAAACATGCGTTGATCGGCCTCCGTGTCCGTTACGGATCATACACCAAGGTGGTTCTTCGAGGTTGCTCGATCCCCAAGAAGACAAGAAGACTTGCACAAGAAAACTCGTCGTAGAAGACAAGAGCTATTGTATGGCTAGCTCCGGGAGTTGGCTCCTGATGGTTGATTCTCGCTTTGATTTCCATCTTTTGAACCTGTAAACGCGCAAGAAGATCAATCTTCCATCAATCCATGGTCGGGACGTTGGTTGGAAGAGGTATGGATCCTTTTCCGGGCCATCTCGTTTGAAAACCTCAGCTGTTCTGTGGATAAACGAGGTAACAGGGTACTATGTCGTTGCTTGGATTTTCAGACAGGGCTTCTTGTTCTCATACAAGAAAGGAGATGATTCGTGGTCAATTGTGAGACCCCGAGGCAATGATTCGGGTTTTCTGGACGTAGCTTATAGGAACAGTAAGCTTTATGTGTTGACAACTAATCAGCACATCAAGATTGTAGATGTCTCTATAGGTTTTCTTATAGAAGAAGATCAAAACCCGTATCGGAACCATCCTTTTCGATTCGATGAGCAACCGTGGGAATACGTTTGGAAGAGGAAAATAGCGATTCAGAAATCAGGAGAGGTTCTGATCATCTTGAGCTTAAAACAAGTGAAATGTGAGGAGAAATGTTTGTTCTACGTATTTAAGATGAATCTTGAGAGCTGCAAGTGGGAAAGAGTAGATTCTATTGGAGATGACGAGATGTTGTTGTTTGGTCATGGGGTTACAGTAAAAGCACCGGTTAAAGATTGTTTTGGTGAGGGAATCAAGAGTGATTCAATCTGTTTCGTTGAAGATGATGTTTGGCCAGATCATCAAGATTATGATGATCGTGTTTCGGATTGTGGTGTCTTCCATATGGCTACAGGTAGAATCGAATGGCCTAAGAAATCATGTTTTTATATAAACAAAACTCAGTGGTTTGTTCCAGGAGTTGATTATTAGTCCCTTTTTTTTTGTTTTAACTTTGATCTTTGAATGATTAAAGAATGTTCCAGGAGTTGATTATTAATCTGCATTTGAATGTTTTTTTTGTTGATTCTTGATGACACTTTCTTGTGGTAATCTTCTTCTTGGTCACGACTTCTTGATGACACTCTTATAATCTCTTTCTCTTCCTTTCAATTAAACACAAGTTAAGAATGGTTTCGAATATCAGGACCCGGCTTTTAATTGGTCCATATTAACATCCCTAACTATAAAGTGAAAGTTCAATATGTATGATTTCACAATGTCCATAAATTGAAAATATATTTTGGAGCCTTCCAAGCTGTGCTGGCAAACATATGAGTCTTTAAACCTCATTATGACATTAACAAAGACTAACAATAACTTTTGGTAGAATGAAAATTCGAAATTTCACATCTCATGTGTCAACAAATGCTTTGATCAATGTCTCTCTCATTACATGTTAGAGACAATGAGATAATCTTACTACTTGTTTGATGATAGGAGACTAACATCCTCTTAAGGTTTCGATGAAAGTCTGTGTATCTTTTGTTTCTGTTTGTTTAGTTCGACTTGGTGTGCTAAGTCCAAAAATAATGAAATGAAGGTCCGTTTAAGAAAAAACCAAGTAACATTACCCATAGCAAATTACTTAAAATGTCAAATTTTCTATAATTTTCAGAAAATAATTAAAACATCGTTTCAATTTTTTATTTGTTTTGGATGAATACTGTTTCAACTTTCAACCAAACCTTCTTCTCTTTTAATGCTAATTTTTGGTACAGAACCATTCTTTAAATCTGTCTTTTCTCTAACTGTCTCATTTATGAATTATGACGATATTACCATATCTAATCTGCATCACAACTTTCGTATAAACTTCGCTAATATTAAAGTAAATCTTAATCTCTGTTTTGCTGATAACATAGAGAGTTCTAACATATCTATACCGGACTGGGTAAAAAATATAATAATTTGGCTCGACTTTTTACTTAGCATTATCACCATTCACCAATATAATAATAATATTATAATTGTGTAGACTAATAATAATCACTACGCAACTCTACGAATTTGGACTTTAACCCATATATCTAACATGTTCTTCATTCATAATTTAATTAATGATTCATTCGATTTCGTCAAAAAATAAAGAAATACAGCCCCACATGTTCCCCTTTTATCATGAAACGATCCAAATAAACATTATTATAAAACTCCCATTTCTTTAAGGTGCGTTGCTTTAATCCATTCGGATAAGATCTATGACTATTTTTAAAAGTCAATAATAATTAAAAAAAAAAAAAAAAAAAACTTAAAGGCGTCGTTACGAGTACGTCGTTATCATTAATTCATATTGAAGCATTGACAAATATAGCATACGAATTTATATCCCATTCTTTAACCAAAATATACGACACCTGTTTTTAACCAGATGCGTATTCTACTACTTATGAAACTATATCTTTATGCAAAGTATCATATCTCAAAAACCATAATAAGTTACAAAAAAAACAAAAATTATCATACATAATACGTTCAAAATCGTGCTAACATCCATTATTTATAATTTGTATTTAACTTTTTGCTTACTCAAGTAGTATTTTTCTGCCTAAAGGACACACAAGTACCATCCCAAACTCGACAGGACAAAAATTGATCACGACTTATTTAGGACATAATCACACTCTCCGATAATGATGTTTACGGACGTTAATCACATCATCACACACCATTTCACGCATGCCTATTTCAATAGAACAAAACAAATCATTACTTAAAGACAAAATTACTCAGAATAACACTAATCTTTAATGTAATTATTAGAATAACATTCTCGAAATCGAATTGACTAAAATAACACAACTCTTTTGTTAAAAGACAGAAACCCTGTATTTGAGTTCTTTATTTACAGAATTGTCATTTTGATTTATTTTTTACAGAAAAAAAAATAAAAATATAAAACTAAAAAAAACCCATTCTTTCCTTTAAATCTATTCAGACCCAAAAAAAAAAATCGTGCCTCGCCGCGCCTCGCCTCGCCACGCCCTCGCCTCGCCCTCGCCACGCCTAGCCCGCGCCTCGCCCTAGCCCGCGCCTCGCCCTAGCCGCCAGAACCAGCGACTCGCCGCCCTCGTTCTCGTTCATCATTGTCGTCGCCGTCATCGTCTATTTTTTCTCTCTCTCTCTCTCTCTCGCGACTTTTCGTCTTCCTCTTAGATGCAGACTTGTTTTCAGCGTCCATAACTGTACTCGTCATCCTCGTTCATCATTGTCGTCGCCATCATCTTCTATTTTCTCTCTCTCGCGCGTCTTTTCATCTTCCTCTTAGATGCAGACTTGTTTTCATGTGTTGCAGACTTGTTTTATTCTGCATACTTGTTTTATTGTTGTGTTGCAGACTTGTTTTATTGTTGTGTTGCAGACTTGTTTTATTCCTTACAGACTTGTTTTATTGTTGTGTTTCAGACTTGATTTATTGTTGTGTTGCAAACTTGTTTTATTGTTGTGTTGCAGACTTGTTTTATTTGTTGCAGACTTGTTTTATTTGTTGCAGACTTGTTGAATTTGTTGCAAACTTGTTTAATTTGTTGTGTTGCAAACTTATCTTCTTACTTTTGTTTTGCAGCATATGGTCTCCTCCATGCATTTGTTACGGAAGAGGTTTCTCCGAGTACCTACCCCATTCCGGACAGAAAGAATTGCCTTCCTTGACCAATGGTTTGTCGACTTATAGAAAATCGACTATAAACAGTTTGCCAGACTTGTTTAATTTGTTGCAGACTTATTATAACCTTCTTGCAGACTTGTTGTTGCAGACTTGTTTCATATGTTGCAGACTTATATTGACAGTGTTGCAGACTTGTTATATTGACAGTGTTGCAGACTTGTTTCATATGTTGCAGACTTATATTGACAGTGTTGCAGACTTGTTTCACTTGTTGCAGACTTTTTTCATTTGTTGCATACTTGTTTCATTTGTTGCAGACTTATGTTTATTGACAGTGTTGCAGACTTGTTATATTGACAGTGTTGCAGACTTGTTTCATTTGTTGCAGACTGGTTTCATTTGTTGCAGACATAAATTAAGAAAATTTCTTCCCTTTCTTGAATAGTAAACTATGTTTATTAGGTACTGTAAAATTGGAAACAAAGCCATCATACAAATACAAATACAAAACCACACGAGTCTTTAAACCACAATACAAAGTGAATAAAAATTCACATGGCACATGTACGGACATTATGTCCACTTTGTTTTGCAATTGGAGCAAATGTGTTGCTTCCTCGGGATTTTCTTCTCCATCGCTTTCTCTAACGCAGATTTGTATGTATCATTCTCCGTGTCAACTACGGCAAATGCTATTGGGTTTATTAAAGTTCTCATCCTGACATGTTGCGAGAAGGAGTGTTCCTTTATATTTCTCTCGGAGAAATGTCCCATCAACAACAACAACTTTGCCCATGTACTGAAAGCCGTTTATGCTTGCACCAAATGAGATGAACAAATACTTGAATCGATCTTCTGCATCGACTTCAAGACACGTATAAGTACCAGGATTAGCTCTTCGTATAAAGTATAAGTACGAAGATATTTGCTCATATCCACTCTCCGGTGAACCCATTGCCAAGAGTCGTGCATGCTTTAAGGCTCGATAAGCTTTCCAGTATTCCATCTGTCACATTCATAAAACAATAAGTATGCGACAAGGGAATACAAAACTTCTACAAAACAAAACAAGTCTGCGATAAAACAAAACAAAACAAGTCTGCGATAAAACAAAACAAGTGTGCAATAAACAAAACAAAACAAGTCTATAATAAACAAAACAAGTCTGCGACAACTGACCAAAATAAGTCTACAACAAAACAAAATAAGTCTGCAATGAACAAACAAGTCTGCAATAAACAAAACAAGTCTGCAATAATCAAAACAAGTCTGCGACAACTGACCAAAATAAGTCTGCAACAAAACAAAATAAGTCTGCAATGAACAAACAAGTCTGCAATAAACAAAACAAGTCTGCAATAAACAAAATAAGTATGCAATAAACAAAACAAGTCTGCGACAACTGAACAAAATAAGACTGACCAAAATAAGTCTGCAACAAAATAAGTGCAGTGGCATTTTTCGTACATTTGTTACTTATAAGGGACATATTAAGTCTACAACACATTGAATAAGTCTGCAACACATTGGATAAGTCTGCAAAGACCAACACATTGAATAAGTCTGCAACGCATTCAATAAGTCTGCATAACATAACAAGTCTGCGACAAACAAAGTGTTATTGTAGTCAGAAAACAAGTCTGCAGCACAGTCTAATAAGTCTGCAGTTTTTAATGCCACGTAAGCAATTTACAAATAAGTCTGCGACGTTAAGCATTAAATCTGCGACATTGTAAATAAATCTGCGACAAGCGATGTTATTTCAGTAAGACCTTTCAAGTGTCGCAGACTTAGTCTGTCTTCTTGTCGCAGATTTTCTAAAAGTCTGCAACAAAACATTTAAATCTGCAACAAACAGTTGTAGATTTTTTATAAGTCTGCATAATAAGTCTGCAAATGAACATAAGTCTGAGACAAAGGGAATAAATCTGCGTAATAAGTTTGCAATCAAAACAAGTCTGTGCAGACTTATTAAGTCTGTAACAAAGCACATTAAGTATGCGTCGAAAAGTCTGCAATACGCATAATAAATCTGCAGATGTGCGCAGACTTAATAAGTCTGCAATATTAAAAAATAAGTCTGCAACATTGAAAAATAAATCTACATAACAAGTGTGCATAACAAATCTGCAGATGTGCGCATACTTATTAAGTTTGCAACATTGAAAAATAAATCTACATAACAAATCTGCATAACAAGTCTATGCAGACTTAATCTGAAAAACGCGGTGACATTTTTATAAATAACTCAAATTTTTGCTTACGTTAAAATAATTTCGTAATAGCAATTTCGTAATTACGTTTTTTCTAACAAACGAAAATAAAAGTAAAATAGACCAAAAACAAACTTTTTTCTTTCTGTGATATTCTAATACTTAGCCAACTTATAAATGTCATTCTAGTTTTTTTCCCTTACTTAAATTGAAACATTAAACAAAATATCCACTTACAAAATTAATAATTTACATTCTCATTACATTCATACATAATTAATAAACTACATGAGAGAACAAAAAAAACATAGCAATATCATATATATTAGAGATTAATCATAATCATAAATCCTAAGCATCTCTATACACATTGAGAAAACTCCCCCGATAATCGATATTATATATTAGCGAAATTAGTAAAAAGTATTTACACATAATTTTTCAGAGATAATCCATGACGATGATAATTCTTTAGTTGCACCTTAATTTATCAACCAAATTCAGATATCCGGGTCCGGGTTCGGGTTCTATCACATCACCAGCTCAGAGACCCACCCGACATCAGGAGCTTCACTCGATCCCTGATACGGATCCGGGTCGACCCGATCCATACAATTTTCCTTGCTCAGCTTCTCGAACATCTTCGCTCGCAGTTCACGACCCGACTCGACCCGTTCCATCGCCGGTTCTTCCTCCAAACCGTTATCCCAAATGTCCAGATACCCAGTCTCGGGTCGGGTCGGCGTATTTGGTAGGCTACGAAACCCGGGACCCAAGACTGATCCACGTGGAGACCCGAACCCGGATCCGTAGCATCTGATTTGATTGATGTAAGACGAAGGAAGAGATTTCACTTTATTAAGCTGCAAATTCCTCAGAGACGCGACGACGTCGTTCACTGAACCAGACCCGAGTGAACGACTCAGTAAAGAAGAAGACTCCGAGTCGGCTCGTGGACTCACCGGCGGCGAACCAGACGCCGGAGAAATCGAAAACTGAAACGCCCTACGGATCGGAGACACACCGTCGAACGAATCGACTCGATCGGGGCTTTGGTTCGGTAAAACCCTAAGCTGATCCGGCGAATGAGCGAAGAAACAAACACGACGGCGACAGTTACCACCATCTTTACACGGCTGAGTCCGGTAACGCGCCGGATGAAGCCAACCCTCGAAGACTCCATGAGAAAACTCACACGCGTCGCCTTTTTTGCAACCGCCTTTTCGAAAATCAGGACACGCCGTACCTGAGTAATGGTACTTCCTCGGATCTCGACGGCGAGCTTTCTCTCCGGGATGAGCGTACGGACACTCGGTCCAGTCATGGCTCCGGCCACGGGCACATCGCCTGACTTTAAACTCATACATCCGGAAATGATCGCAGGAATAAGCGTCGATTGGTGAGTCCGGACCCGAAAAATCAGGATCTGAATCCGGATCCGGCTCGTTCGACGGAAGATAACGCTGCAACGCAGCCAAAGCCTCGACCATGCTACTTCCGCCGTCAGGACTTCCGTAAATATCCGCCGCCGTAAGATCGTCTGAAAGTGGCCATGGAGGAATATGAACAGTTGGATAAGCATGGTGAGTTTCTCCGATCATCATTTTTTTTTTGTTGGTAAAGGAAAAAAGAAAATCACATTCGTCTTCTCCGATGTGGTTGTTTGTTTGTGTTTGCTAAATCTCCGGCAAAGCTTTGCTTCTTTATAAACTGATGCTGAGTAGTGGGAAATACTTAAACCACGGTTTGGTTAATATTTAACCATGGTTAAGTTATCTGCTTTTTTTCAACCGCGGTTAATTCCAAAGTGACAAGCTCGCGTGACGTGCCTGTGAGATACGGGTCACAAAACAGCGGTGTTAGACTTTACCACGTGGAATTTTTGATGACGTGGATGATTCGTATGTTACTTTATGTGACAGCTCCGTGAGCGAGCGGCTGCGATAATAATAAATTGATTTCTTTTTAACTCTCTCTTTGAGTTCCGAAGGCGGTGGAAGGAACCTTTAGATACGCTTAAAAAAAAAAGACAAAACAGATAATTCAACTTTAATTACTATTTTTTTTGTTATTATCCGTTTTTATAGTATAATATAAAGTTTGAGAACTAATGGGAACACATAATCATTAATCTTTACCATAATTTTATAGTAATATAAAGTTAGCAAATTAAGATACGAGTATAATTTATTTCCCGAAAAATAATATTTTCATTTATGAAAACTAGTGATTGAGAATTTGGATATTTTACATATAATGGAGAGAGAAAGGGATCAAACGTAAGTGTCTGTGTAGAAGAAGACATGTTGGAACAAATTGGGAATAGAAACGTTAAAAGACATTAAAGGAGACCCTCTTATTCTTCTTTACTAAAACTAGAAGCAATTCCACCTCTCTCGTTTATCCTCTCTCTCTCTCCTCTTTTTTCCTTTACTTTTTGTTACCAATTTTTTCAACAAAAATGATGGTCCAAAGCAAGAAAAAAAAACATAACTCTTTAAAAATTACAAATTTGTAGTGAAAAGATAACCTTCCTTGCATTTCTTACAGCAAATCCGAACATAAAAAACAAAATACTATTTTTGAAAAATAATTTTTTTTTGCATTTTTTTTCTGCAGAATTGTTCATATATATTTATTTACTTATTTTGGTAATCATTAGATAGATAATTATGTGACACAAACCATTGTTTTTTTAGTTATAAAGTAATATATTAAATAAAAACATTGGTTTCAAATTTTGTATCTTATAAACTATTAACCTAAAACTAAATGTGTGGTATATATAAATACTGAAAGTACTCCGTAGGTAGATATCACAGCCACGAGACACGTCAAGTGGTGTTATGGTCGTTACGGTCATTAGGAAATTCTATATTTTCTCAAATCGAGTTGCGGACCTTCTCTCCATTCTCCATTTCTGGTTGCTTAAATATCATGAGCATCCTTTCACATTCATAGCTGTTGTGGTCCTGAATCACTGTTATTAATGGCCCCAAATCATTCCAAAAGCATCATACCAGAAAGAAGCATGCTCCTCTTCTATCACATCGTATAAACTCAACCAAAATAGGTTTCAGTTTCAACATGCTCTTAATAGTATTTGAGAAACAATCGGAGTCCTCTGTTATCCAATAGCTCTTCCTATCCTATGGAGAATATTTTCTTTTATCCAAGCCACCAATAAGAAACCTGTATTAGCAAAGAAGTTCCATATATCTTTCAATCGAAACACCATCTCAAAATCCTCTAATAGCCGGATGTCAAGACTTCCCTCTTTTTGCATACATCCTTCTAAGCAATTTTTACTCCTGCACCCGAGGTTGTTTTGTTTTTCTGAACAACGAGAATCAATCTTTTCATAGAACTTCTTGAGCAAGACAAACATTGCACTCCAAAAATATACTATTCCATATATCTCCAAGAAAATCAGCCAGATTATAGTTTATCCTTCTTCAAAATTCTTAAAACTATCAGTTAGATTGTGTATGAAACTGTAGTCATATCTATGTAGAACCTAGATAATTTTCGTTCAGATATTATGTTGAATCACGCGGCCACATAAAATAAATATCCATCATATTTTCTTCTTCAAATTCTGCATATATATATATATTATACCATGTAGTATTTATATGTAACTTCCGAATTAACACATTATATTAATAAAAGTAATGAGTTATGTAGAATAATATATACATCTCTAACTAGAATTTTTTTTTTAATTTTTTCTATATTATAATATGTATTTAGTTTTATGTATGGTTTATTCTAGTACTGGTTTTTGGGTGTTGAGATGATTCAGATTCAATGAGCATTGTTGTCCCATTGTTTCAATGTATTAATTATCCGAACCTAACTGCTGAAGAAGGACGAAAGATTTGCAGTAGATTTTAAATGTTCCATTGTTGTCTTTTGTTTTGACTTTAAAATTTAATTTGCGTTTTCCATTAACGATTCGAATTTTGGTCAATTATAGTGTACGTCATCCATGTTTTATAAATAAAATCCAAATACATTTTAAAAAAAATATCGTCTCTAATAATATTATCAATATAGTACGGACACTCTTTCAAATTTTCAATTATGTAGACTTATAACCAGTTAATACATAATCGGAGAGCATTTGGAAATTGGAACTAATGGCTCTATAACTTAAGTAAGAAGATAATGTTTTATATAGGATGAGAGATACGACCAAAATAAAATTCAAAAAGAAAAAAAAAGATTGATACATTGCCGAGGAGGAGTGTAGCCGGTTTCGCATTGTCCAATCCACCAAAGATTTGATGGTGGCCTTAGCGACATTCTTGTTTGTGAAGACGTATAGAAAATGACTTGGAGAAATAGGTTGAAGACTTGGAGAAACAGCTTGAAGATGATCGTAACTTGAACGCATATAGTAACTTTCAATCCATGATTACGATATTTTCAAGCCGAATACATCAAAATACTGTTCACTGGTGGTCGTTTCGTCGATAATGGAATGATTTCTAACCATAAATATTTTTACAACTCAGAAACAAATATTTAACTATAATAATAAGAATAATAAAAAACCATATATACGACTTTGAAAACAAAAGAGAGAGAAAGTGGACCTTCAAATTATCAAATCCTGCAATGCTTCATCTCAGCCACACGTTTTAATTTTTTATCTTTTTTTTTTTGTTTTCTTCAAAATATCTTATTTCGCTCACATTGATTAGTGGTGAGTGGTGAGTGGTGGACTGGTGAGTGATAACTTCCATATTTGATGTCTTCCCGTGTATCGGAGCATCTCGACCACACAACTAATGAACTTCTCCAAATATATACTCTCTCCGTTTCACAAAAAGTATCGTTTTAAAGTTTTATTTTTGTTTCACCAAGAATTTCGTTTTACATTTTCAATACATAATTTTGAATAAAATTTTAATTTTCACCTTGTTGTTTTAATATATTAAATAGAGAGAGAAAAACTGTTTAATGTATTAATAAGGAGTAATAATAAACTTTTAATAGTTTTTTTAATATATGTGAAATATGTTAAAATGACACTTTTTATGAATTAGAGGGAGTATTTCCTAAGAGCAAGTGCATTCCACCAATAAAATAAAGAAAAAAAAAAAGAAAAGAGAAGAGAGAAGGAAAAGAGTATCTCGAGATACTCCACAAAAAAGTTAAGACATCATTTGATTGATGTGTCAGTATTTGATTGGTCCAATTTTTTTTAAAAAAAATAATTATGTAATTAAAAAAACAGTATATTTATTTTGAGACACAAAAAAATATTTTAAAGTTTTATTTTGGATTGACTACCTAAAACCCTTCTCACTTATTAACCCTAATTATTTCCCACCAAAATATTTACTTCTCTATTAACACACCCACATTTATAATTTTCAATTCTAAACCACATAATCTATTTTATTCTAGTTAAATCCACCTCTCTAATCAAGTTCATAAAATCGAGTTTAAGTAAACGAAAACGCATTTAATAAACAATGATTGCCCATAATAAAAAACCCGATCCGACTTGAAAAAACCCTACCCATTTTTGAAAAAAAAACTTAAGCTATGTTTCACGACAAATAATTGAAAAAACTTGATTTTGAGTTTCACGAAAACTTTGTCTTCTACCTTTTTGTCGATTCGGTCTGATCAAAATCAGAGAATCACAAATTCGGTATCGATGAGATTCCATACAGAGATTCATGAAATTAGACAAGCACAGCCAAAATCCAAAAGAAGATAGCAAGAGAAACCACATGGATATTTTTNTCATAAAATCGAGTTTAAGTAAACGAAAACGCATTTAATAAACAATGATTGCCCATAATAAAAAACCCGATCCGACTTGAAAAAACCCTACCCATTTTTGAAAAAAAAAACTTAAGCTATGTTTCACGACAAATAATTGAAAAAACTTGATTTTGAGTTTCACGAAAACTTTGTCTTCTACCTTTTTGTCGATTCGGTCTGATCAAAAATCAGAGAATCACAAATTCGGTATCGATGAGATTCCATACAGAGATTCATGAAATTAGACAAGCACAGCCAAAATCCAAAAGAAGATAGCAAGAGAAACCACATGGATATTTTTACTGTCGTGAAACTCAAATTTCAAATTTTCCCAAACTTAAATTTCAATTTTCCCCAAACTCAAATCCAAACTCCAATCTCACGTCTTCTATCTCATCGATACCGAAATTTTACTCCAAACTCAAAATCAAGTTTTCCCCAATTATTTGTCGTGAAACATAGCTCAAGCCGGGTCTGCTTTTTTTTTCCTTTCGAAAACGGGTCCGGTTTTTTTAAGTTGGATCGAGTTTTTTTTTTATTATGGACAATCAATGTTTATTAAATGCGTTTTCGTTTACTTAAACTCGATTTTATGATTTTTATTAGAGAGGTGGAATTAAGCAGAATATAATAGATTATGTGATTTAGAGTTGAAAATTATAAATTTGGGGAGATTAATAAAGAGGTAAATCGTTTTGGGAGAAATAGTTAGGATTCTATGAGTGAGGGGGGTTTTAGGCAGTCAACCATTTTGTTTTTGTTTCACAAATAGTGTTGTTTTATGTTTTCAATGCATAATTTTGAACAAAAATCCAGTTTTACCCTTATTGTTTTAATGTATTAATTAGAGAGAGAAAATGGTTTAGTGTATTGAACTTTTAATAAAAAATTTCATGAAAATAAAGGGTAATATTGAACTTTAAAAAAAATATTTTGGAAAATTCTCTCTCCGGAACACATGAACCAGGTTCACACACACTAAACAATTTTATATGCCAAGAGCAAGGTTGCTGAAGCTTGCAGAGATGGTGAATGGAAGCTGCCGTGAATAAGAACTCGATCTCAGGCTATGGGAGATATCCGCCATATGCTCCTCCTTGCCATACCTCCAGATGTATCTTGAGGCTCGGACTCTTACTATTGGAAAACAAGTGTGTCTGATAACTCTTATTTCTCTTCTTAAACGACTCGGGGTTGTATTAGCCCTGCGGGAGATGCAGTTTCGTGGGACATAGTAGTGTGGTTTAAAGGGCATGTTCCGAAACATGCGTTCAATTTCTGGATTGCTCAACGAGATAGATTATCGGTTAGAGCTCGATTGCTTTGATAGGGAATAAACACTGATGGCCTCTGCTGCACATGCAGTCTCTATGAGGAAACGAGGGAACACATTTTGCACCACTTCGACTTCAGTATTCAAGTGTGGAACAAGGTGTTCGCCAATTTAGGACATTCTCCATTTACGTTCCAAAACTGGCATGGTTTGATTGGTTGGATCTCGGTGAGAACTCCACCTACTCCAAAACTCCTTAAACGTTTTGCAGCTCAAGCAACGATCTATTAACTTTGGCGAGAAAGGAACACTCGGTTACACGAAGGAACCTGTTCAACCTACAGAAATTGTTTTCAAACTGATAGACCGCACTGTTAGGGACATATTGATGGCTCGGAATCGTAAAAAACCTTCCAACTTGTTGTCCACTTGGTTCACGTATGATTAGTTATTCTATGTAATAGTCTTAGGCTGCAACTGGTTGCACATTTAGAGGAAAAAAATCAGAGGAAAAATTGATTTCTCTCAAGTTTTACCATTTAGGTTGAAAATGAAACTTGAGAGGAATCTATTTTTCCAACTCATTCCACGTTAGTTAAATGAACAAATAAGAGAAAATTAAGGAAAACTTTCTTCCACTAACAAGGAGAGTAACAAGTTGAAAAGTATTATTCTATATTTTTTCTACTAATTTTTATTCATCTTGTTACTTTGGAGGACAACCAGTTGCAGCTTTAGTTACCACTTATGTTTCTTTTGGGCATTTTACTATTTATTTCTTTTGGGTTCAAAATAAGCTAGTTGCTACGCCAAACATGGTAAAGAAATGTTCCCTTTTTTTATATATAAATTCACATATTATCCAAAAAAACAAAAAACAATCTTGGCACGGTCCTGTTCATAACGGTGACTATATATCTAAACGTAAACGTTAAATTTGGAATAACTGTCGATCAAATTCGACAATTCGTGATACGTGACATACGTCCATGCAAGTGCAACCGTATAATTCCAGTAAAATTTTGTTGCCAACATACATACGCATAAGTTAATGTATATACGGATGAATGTACGTTTAGATACATACACGTGTCGTCATAACACATGATAAGAATGCCACCTCCAAAGGAAACAGTGAGCATGCCCCATGCATGACCATCCATTAAATGAGATTTAATATCTTCCACCAAACATTATATACATCTCACCAACATGACTCCTACGTGATCCCATATTCCCTTTATTGTTTTTGGGTAAAAATGTTAAATATATATATCCTTTATTTTTATATTACTTTTTTTCAATGAACAAATTAAATATACAAAAACAAAATTCTATTACTTTCCTACTAAAAGTGGATTATATTTTGATCTACATAAAATCATAGTAATATATTTGAAATACGTACATGATATTTTGTGAAACAAAAACATACTTTAAAACAAAAATAATTGAAAAATAGCATTCGAAAATCAATTGGCTTAAATGCGCTTGTTCGATTTTATTTTATTTCATTAAACTATATACTTTTTCTTTTTGCCAAACATCAAACTAACAAATAGTTGATCGTTCTACACATAGATCCTCTCGATATCTATTCGACTGAAACATAAACTTTTTTTTTTTTTTGAGAAAGGGTTAACATAAACTAATTAAAAATATTATGTTTTAACTATTGGGACATATATATCAACATGTAATGATCTATCTACGTAATTTATCAAAGTATTTTTTTCTGAACATTAATTTACTAAAACGAATCAGAAAGTACTTTAAAAATATAGCACTAGCTAGCATCGAATCAAATATTTTAAAAATCATAAAATCCTTTTAAAATGCTTTATTAGAAGCATATGTGTCAGGTATTTGGAAGCCATTATTGAGAAAGTTTGCAGAAGCAGGTTCAATAAAGGAGGTGAAACGAACAGTCCAAAGAGGGCAACCTAATCACGTGATTTGTCTCCAAGTCACGTGACAATGACTCTTTTCTCACCACGTGTCCCTTCCTTTTTGGCTAAAAATAGGATCCCGACAAAAGAGTAAGAAAATCTTTAACAGAAAAAGAATCAGTGGGGCTAATAAGTTGTACGAAAAGTACACGTGGTACAAGGCTTTTGGTCTTTGACTGATGACGTGTCATTGTCTCTCTGACATTACAAAGCCTACGACTCGAGTAGGAACTTTCGTTGCGATTCATACACGTGGCGTAACCAGTCTTGAGTGATTTGGATCAACCACGAAATTTTTGTCCTTCGATGCGATTTTCCCGACTTTACGGGTTTACCCGACCTTGTCGGAGTCGGGTACTGGCTAGGTGTTTTTTTTGTTTTTTTATTCTTTTTGGGTAAACGATATATTTTCCCACAAAAATTATATATTTAACCAGATCTTCCGAACAATGCTCTTTGTATATCTCCACACAAAATAAAAATTAAAGATTTATTTTCCCCTAAATAAAAGTTCGAGACTTAAATCCCCACATAAAAAGTTTGAAACTTATTTCGCCTTAAAAATTAGTTTTACATGGTTTACTATTTTANTGTTGGTTCTAAAACAATTTTTTGGTGGTTGGTAAATGTTTTTCAACCCGAATGAATCAAGCCAATTATATTCAAACGACAGCTTGATTCAATATTGACTGTTTTTTTTTCCTGCAGATTCAATATTGCTTACTATGTTAAAAAAAACTGTAAAGAAAAAAATATATAAATGTTTTAAGTATTTGGATTAAATATGTGTTGACAATAATTATTGGTAAGTTTATAAATTGAAAACAAAAATTGACGTTTTACAAAATTATTTTATTAATGTATTTATATATTGAATGTTATCAATTTCTTTTAACTAGAATAAATGGAAATACTTTTTAAAATAATATATGATGACATTTTTTTGAATAACTTTTTAAATATATATATATATATATATATATATCTTGAAATTTTTGGAAACTGATATCATTTTTACTCCATATATATAGTAGATAGATGGATTGACACATACGTAGCCGTATTATCTCACAAAGTTTTTTGTTTTGTTTTGTTAAAGAAATCTCACAAGTTTCTGGTATTACTAAATCAATATACTTTGGCATAACCTTAAAGTATACGTGAAGTATCAAGTATTCAAGTTTATGTATAAACTTTAAATATCTATTCTAACAAAGACATAATTGTGGTAAAGACAAAAGAGGAGCTACCCTTTGATGGAGTCATTAATAATTAATTTTGTGTGAAAATGATTTGATATATCAAATTGGATCTTTTGCATAATTTCTTCCTCCGGTCACCATTCCTTGAGATTTTTCAAAGATGGTATGGAGGACTTTGGGTAATGACTTTAAAATCAATAATGGAGAATATATATTCATATTATAAGAAAAATAATTACATTTCAATTTTATATTATTTTGCTTACAAAATAATGGCTTTTAATTTGGACTCGGCTAGATAGATAAGTTTGTTGCCTTTTACAATAAATACACAAATAGACAGCAAACATAATTGGTAAATGGAGAGGCCATGGCAGCCGTTGGATGTCGCATTCGTATGAAACATTGTTTTCAAGGTTCTTATTCTTTCACTGTATGATATGCAGTTATATACTCAAGATCGATGGTTGTTCAAAAAAAAAAAAAAAACTCAAGATTGATGTTGATAAAGATACGTGTTTGCTTATAAGAATTAAAAATATTTGCAAACTTTAATGTTTCTTCATGACCTTCTCCGATATGTCTATATCACAAAACATCGTTGGTTGTTTGGTANCTTTATAAATTAAATATTGAATATTAAATAAATAATTGATATAAATTGTTTCTAACCAAATTATTAAATTAATGTGAGTGACATAAATTGTAAATAGTCTAGTTATGTGGACCTATTTTTATATTAGTCTTAGAAGTTATCTTATGATGACACGACATCATGGCAATATTGTAAATCACATGTGATGGCAATGTTTATTTTTAACAATGGCTTCGAATGGTGACAACAGTTTAAGCGGTGCAGGACAAGCGGTTTAGGAGGCGTGGTGCAGTTTTAGTGCGGTGCGGTTGGAAAAAACGCATCATACGGAACAAGTGCGGTTACTGCGGAACAAGCTGTGCGGGACAATATATGAATGGTGAAAAAACAATATGCGGTGCGGTCCAAATGTGTGAATGGTGAAAATATAAAAAGCGGTGCGTGAATTATATTTTAGATAAATATTTTAAAAATAAAAATGGATTAATTATACTAATAAAATTATAAATTAAAATTACTATCGATTACTTTGATTTTCATATAACATATTTGCAATAATATCCCTTATTTGCGTCATATGTTCTCCATCATCTATCTCTGTTGCTTCCATGTCACTTAAATCAGGCTCACAATCTGTGTTCTCCATTCTGGTATCTGTCATTACTTACGCAAAATATGCATCTGAGAAATTTGAAATTTAAAATTTAACATTCTTCTTCAAAAAAAAAAATTAATTTAAAATTGAAAAATACCCTAAAATAGCAAAAAAAATAATTTTTGTTCCAAAACTAGCACTCTAAATTTAAAATTCGGAAAATAGCTCAAATAATTATGTAAAAATATTTGTTTACCCAAAATAAATTTAAAATAAAATTAAACATTATGTTTGGGTTCACTATTTTCAATTTAGGGTTTAGTTTTTTCCCATAAGGAAATGATTTTTTGTCATTTTAATATTAAATTTGTGCTATTATTGTCAAAATTTATGCTATTATTGTCATTTTCAACTAGTGATGCTAAATTTGGAACAAAATTTTTAAAATGTGCTAATTTGGTCAATTGCCCTTTAAAATTTGAAATTTTGTACTAAAATTTTGGATAAAATTTAAAATTTGAGTTTTTTTTATCAACTCGTGGAAGAGTAGAATTGTAAGAGATTTGTAACTTTGTTTTTTGTCACGAAGAGTTTTGTAAATGAAGTAGGAAAGTGTGTTTATATAGTGTTTATATTTAATGTTGATATTTTGTGTAAAAAAGAAAAAAAAATTGTCAACTTTGAACAGTAAAATAAACACACATCTTTCCAAACTTTTCTTTGCATGTGCGTTTATTGCAAAGAAACGTACCGCACCTTCTTTTTTTTTTTTTTTTTTTAATCAATAACTAAGTTAACTTTTGTTCATGAATGGTGACAAATAATTGTCTCGCACCCTGAACCGCCCTTTCCGCACAAAACATTCAAGGCCTAATTTTATCTACCTTCAATATTGTTTTAACTATTGATTCGTAAATATAAATTTAGATAAAAAAATAAATCTAAAGAAAATTTTATTTTAATATCGTATGGTCAGTTATTTTAATTTAGATATTCAAAATAAATCTAAAAATATTGATTTAACTATTGATTCGTATATTTTAATTTGTAATGGAAGATTTAAATATTGATTCGTAAAAGTTAAATAACTACTATTTAAATCATCCAAAATTTTAAATTTAGATTACAAAAAATCAGATATAAAAAATTAACAAAATTTACTATGATTAAAACGTTCATATTAAATCTATTATAAATTTAAAAATTACAAATTAAACATATTTGAATCAATAACACTTTAGTTCTTATTTCTCATTTCACATTTTAGAATATAGTGTGTTATTATATTCAAAATGTTAGTTATATACATGGCTATTTATATTGTTTGATCTAATTTTATGAATTCATGAATTTGTAAAGTAGGAAATTAATAATAATAAGAATATGATAAAGCATATATTATAATTGTTGAAGAAATATAAATAAAAAAGACAATGGATAGTTATATGAAAACTATTTCCACCTTTGCCTCTCTTGGAATCAAGCAATGAAACAACTTTCCTTAAAAATCGACTTATAGTGGAAAACGTCATGTTGTCTTCAGAAATCATTTGGGACTACGAAACCAAGCTGCCCCAAATATGGTTAAGGTCGATATATGGAAGAAAGCGTTTGACTCACTCTATTGGGGCTTTTCATCTACCAAGAATGTATCACTACTCCGAGATTCGTCGTCTCGGCTAATGGATAGTTATATGGAATTATGGATAATTCGCAAGACAAAGAGAGATAGTTCGCTTATAACCCATTATGTCCCTATCTCTTCATTTTAGACATGTAGGCTTTAACGCATATGCATGACAATCCCACAAATTGCAAACTCGATCCATACATCTCACCCGAGATGCTCTAATCCGCTTAATTAATATGACAGCTCAATATATAATAATTCAATCAATACCTTGAGTAACGCATATGTGACAATTTCACGTTCATGAGAGTTAAATCACCTGAGATGGACATTTTATCCAATCTTATTTATGCAAAGAACGAATGTGAAAACTAAAATTCCATCTTCTATATAAAGCCTTAAATATAAAACCTTACCATAGAGAATTTTATGATTCTTTTTTTAGCATAATCAAATACTCCATACAGATTAGGATACCCTAAATGATAGCTTAACAAGTGTTGATCCAATCAAGATTTACTCTTGCATTGATCCAAGAAGAGATATGGACAAAAACCGATCATTTATGCGAAAAAATATATACTTGAGGCATTTCTCTTTGGTGACATGTACAGTCACACATATGATCAAACATATAGCATTTACTCATTCTGTTTCATAAAAAGTGTCATTTGATACATTTCATGCAGATTAAGAAACTTTTAAAATATACATATATACCCCTAATTAACATACCAATAATTAATTGTAATTGCTTTAAACTCAAAGGTTATTATCTTTAAATAAGAGATAAAACAGGAATTGAATGTAAAAAGTTACATTGGAAACATAGAATGACATTCTTTTTGAAATAAAAATAAAGTTTAAAATGACATTCTTTATGAAACAGAGGGAGTATTAACTAATGGTTCTACTTATTCCACCCTAATAAGGGATTCACACTCCTACAAGAAAAAGTAGGGACTAGTATTAAGCATACCTTCATAACTGCTCTCAGGATATCGACAAGAAACTCTCCTTCACTTCTCAAATCCACATAAGAAAACCAACGAAGAAACTCAAAACCAGAAACTAATGTCATTAATAGAGCAATCAAACTTGAAGAAAACTGGCACTTACCAACAGGAGCTGATGAGGTCTCTCCAAATTAGTAGTAATGCAAGTAAAGTGGTGGGTATTCGAATTTGATCGCAAAGAAAAAACAATAAAAGGGCTTATTTACTTGTACAATTGTTGAAAAACTGTTCAAACGGTCATCTCGTATTAGCCCAATCTATCAAACGGTCATTTGAATTTCTAGAGTGTACAAATGATTAGCCCAATCTATCAAACGGTCATCTCGTATTGTTGTAAATACTAAATTGGTAAAAACTGTTCTTTTTCTATATAAGTTCCTATAAATAAATGGGCTTATTTACTTGTTGGAGGCCCATATGATAAATCTCACTCAGGTAGCCCGGTCCATATTCTATACTCCACTTTAACGGGGTAAACGGTCAATTCCTACCTGAACTATTATAAATGGTGCAGATTAGTACCTGGAAAATTTAGGTGTCCAATTTCATACCTCAACTTATGATAATATGAATTTTCATACCCGAACTATTTGTTTTTGGCCAAAACCAACTTTGACCCGAACTTCGTTAGTCAAATCCGTTAATAAAAACTGAGTTTGCAAAACGACATCGTTTTGATGAGTATTGTGTCAAAACCACATCTTATCTAGTCATTTATGAAAATTCATGTGTCAAAACAACATTTGCAAAACGACATCGTTTTGATGAGTATTGTGTCAAAACCACATCTTATCTAGTCATTTATAAAATATACAATTTTTGTTTTGACAATTCGTCGTAAATTCGTCGTAATAGGTAGCTGTAAATGCGTTGGTAAATCGATGTAAAATATTCGATGTAAATTCGTCGTAAATTNTTACAACTAACAGAATCGTCGTAAATTGGTCGTAAAACATGGTTTACGACGGATTAGCGACGAATAACAATTCGTCGTAATATGATCGTCGTTAATCAGAAATCGTCGTAAATTGGTCGTAACATTAAGGAGAACTAAAAATCGTCGTAAAATTGTCGTATATTATTCGTCATATTATACGACGAATACATTACATCGATATCACGATGAAACATTACATCGATTTTACATCGAATTATACAAATTTTTTTTCGACAATCCGTCGTCAATTCGTTGTAATAGGATGAAACATTACATCGATTTTACATTGAATTATACAATTTTTGTTTTGACAATTCGTCGTAAATTCGTCGTAATAGGTAGCTGTAAATGCGTTGGTAAATCGATGTAAAATATTCGATGTAAATTCGTCGTAAATTATTGAACGATGTAAAATCGATGTAAATGTTGAGTCGATGTAAACTCGATGTAATACATATATATAATATATTATTTCTTTTTTCAATTAAAATTAAAAAAATAATT
>PKML01010275.1:0-55529 GCA_002933935.1 Eutrema yunnanense | reverse complement strand
TAATAGATTAAATCTATACCCTAAACCCTAAATCACAATACACATATCCTGGAAGTAAGAACGAAGTATATTTGTGCATCTAATACTTCTAATATTTAACAACAGATTCAATAACGACGATTGAATCTATATCGTCGTCGATTTCCTTATCTTACATAATAATGTATAGCGTTCGTTCTTATAAGTATATATTCGTAACATGGATGACTTAAATCATGTAAATGATTTTGTAAAAACTTAAACTTGTTTATACTATGATTAGAACTTACGTAAAACAAGATATAAGATAAAAAAAAAATCAAACATGTAAATCAAACCCTAAACCCTAAATTTTAAGTATTACAACGAAATTACGACGGATTCGTTGTAAAATCGTTGTAATTTTTACAACGAATTTACGACGAATCCGTCGTAATTTCGTTGTAATAGATTAAATCTATATCCTAAACCCTAAATCACAATACACATATCCTGAAAGTAAGAACGAAGTATATTTGTGCATCTGATACCTTTAATATTTAACAACAGATTCAACAACGACGATTATACGATGGATTATCATGTTTATACTATGATTAGAAGTCACGTAAAACATGATATACGTTGATAAACCAAACATGTAAATTAAAACTAAATCGTCGTAAATTCGTCGTAGTTTTACGACGATGTTACGACGTAAATAGTGACATCGGTATCACGACGATTTCACGTCGACTCTGAGAGTTTGGTAAAACACGGTTTCTTATAGGTCACCTAATTATTTACATCAAATATTTTCGACGTAATTTCGTCGTATATTCGATGTAAAATCGTTGTAATGCTATTCGATGTAAAACCGTTGTAAATTTTCGTTGCAAATCCGTTGGTAATTTCTAGAAAATTTCTATAAATACCTTCCACACCTTCAATGGTAACTCAAAAAAAAAAAATACACACTAAATATATACATATCCACGTTTCCTTGGGTTCTTATGCTGATCATTGTGTTCCCACTTCTTGATGATCTTGCCAACAAAGAATCCTGTGGGATCTTGTTTTCATGTAAAGACAGTCTTCATTACTACCATAGGTGAATGATTCATAGAATTGGACATCTATGTAAATCGTAATATAAGGATGTCCAATTCTATGTATCTTTCACTTATGGTGGTTGGTCTTTATGAATGTAGAAAACTAGACCCCCAGAGTTCTTTGTTGGCCAGATCATCAGAAGTGGGAATACAACGGTCTGCTCGTAACCCAATACGACATTACGACGATATTACGTCGTAATATCAACGTAATATGCAGAAGCCATATTCGTCGTAATATCGATGTAAAGTTACATCGATATTACGACGATTTATATTGTCGTCGTAATGTCGTCGTAAAATGGTCGTAATTTTACATCGAAATTACGACGACATATATTTACGACGATTTTACATCGAACACATATTTCGTCGTAATGTCGTCGTAATGTCGATGTAAAGTTACATCGATTTAAAACGGTCGTAAATTTTCGTTGGAAATTGACAGTTTTGTTGTAGTGATTTTTTTTTTTTAAATATTCGTGTAACCCAAAAAATTCGCCGGTCTACGTTTGCAAAAAAAAAAAAAAAAGGGATGTGGACCAGAATGGATCTGAACCGTCGATAAGAACATCCAACAATCACAACCAATCAATCATAAACCCTAGCCACCTCTGTTCCTTCTCTTCTTGTCAAAAGTCAAAATGAGAAACTCGTGAAACCACCGCCAGTCTTCCTTTTTTGACCATGTCTACTCGTTTCTAGCAAGAAAAAAAAAACAAAAAAACAAAAAAAACCATGACTAGATCTCGATGCTCCCAATCAAATTTCTCTATTTTTCTTCGATCTCCAGAGATCTCGGCGATTTTCGTTTTTTTCCATTTCCTTCTTTTGGAATGACGAAATGATGAAGAAACATAAGATTTTACTGGAAAGCTGTAGAAAATCTGATTGGGTTAGTGAGAAAAAACAAATCTGGAAAATATGTTTTGGATGTTTAGAAAGCGGGATAGAAAATCGAAAACTATATATTTTTGGAAACTTATTTGCGATTTTTATCAAAAAGAAGAAGAGAGAGAGAAGTGTTGAATCGAATATGAAGAAGAATAAACAATATTTGTTAATTTTTTGTTTCCTTTAATGATAAAATAAACACATATCTTCTTGTTTCCTTTAATAAACAATATGAAGAAGACCCGTTTAATTTCCTTTAATGATTTAATAAACAATTGATTTCTTAAGCAATATGAATAATCAGAGGTTCGAAAAAATCCCCGATTTCGTGCGGTTAATATAAACTATATTTGTTATTCATAATGCTAAAGTCTGTCCAGCACATTTGGTCGAGTGTATAACATGTAGCCTTACAGTTGTGGGTTCAAGTTCCATTGTGTGTTTTTTTTTAAACTCATCATCAAAACGACGTCGTTTTGTCAACCTAGATTTTCCGTTAATAATTAAACGGATTTAACTAACAGAGTTCGGGTCAAAGTTAGTTTTGGCCAAAAAAAAAAATAGTTCAGGTATGAAAATTAAAATTATCAAAAGTTAAGTTATGAAATTGGACACCTAAATTTTTCAGATACTAATCCGCACCATTTAGAATAGTTTGGGCAGGAATTGACCGTTCCCCCGCTTTAACGTCGGTCTTCGGTTTAGTGAAAACATTCTGTCTGAAGCTACACTATCACTTTTCTACTTCGTTGGATTACTGAAAATTTCGCACTTTTTTTTATGTGAATTATGAATTTAAAAGCTGTATTATGATGAATCGATACATGTAAGATAATAGGAAACCTGGGCTTAATTATTTTTCTTTTCTTCTTCTTCTATCGACATCTCTAATTGATTTTAACCGTTTTCATTCTAATCGTTTTCTTTTTAATGATCAGAACCGGTCCTAATAGTGGCTTAAAGCAAATTATAAAATTGTGGCCTACATTTATATTATCAAATTTTATCGAACATTAGTGTGTGTATATATACTTCATTCTATTTAAACATTTTTTATTATATATTAGTAGATAACAATCTAATCTATTAAAACATAGTGTTATTTTGTGACCAAACAGGAAAATATGCATTTAAAACTATTCATATCCCGGATAACTTTTAAACTTTCAATTTTTGTGGATAACTATCATGTTTTCAAACAGAATAATTTTGTTTCTAATCTATTAAAACAGAGTGCTATTTTGTGACCAAACAGGAAAAAATGCATTTAAAACTATTCATATCCCGGATAACTTTTAAACTTTCAATTTTTGTGAATATCCTGTTTCCAAACAGAATAATTTTGTTCAATTAAAAATTCATTTTTTGGAGATAAAATTTCAAATACAAACAATAATCTTCTAAACCATTGATATCACAAATTTTTTAATTTTGTTTATATTTTATATTTTAATTTNATCTTCTAAACCATTGATATCACAAATTTTTTAATTTTGGCTATATTTTATATTTTAATTTAATTCCAAAAATTAAAAATATTATTTTAGATTATTTTAAATATTCTTAAATATAGGTTAGATTATTTACCAAAAATAAAAAAATTAGTTATTATCTATAAAAATAATAAATCAGATATTAATTTAGATTTAATCTAAATTTTCAAATTTAAATAATCTAACCATAATAACACAGATGAAAAAAATTTAAAAATAATTGGATAGCTAAAATAATAGTTTTTAATTAAAGTTTACAAAATGGGTGAGAAAAATTGGATAGATAAAATAATTAATTTTAAATCATACATGTCATACCGTAATTATATATTTCTATACTATATAAAAAATCATAAAAGATATATAAAAAAATTGTCACTCGCCCTCAATGTGGATTAAAACTTTAACTCGGATAAAAATCATATTAGATTTTAAGTTGAAAATATCAAACAAAATTGTTAAAATTCGGTTAGATTTTATGATTCTAACTTAAATCATAAGAAAATTTATGTTATAAAGATTATTTTAATACATGAAATAAATGTTTTGAAATCCGACACAGGAAGCAAACCAAAGAGTCATTCGAGCCACCGGATCCATAGGTTAACCCGGTTCGATGCGGTCCGACCGCAATCAACAATTAATGAAAGTATATATATACACGGCACACACACACACACACACATATATATATAAGTATAAAAACTAACAAATCACTAAGATATGTTTAAAAAATATATGTCTAACTGACAAAATAATAATTATTATTTTTGATAAAGTATTATTCACAAATGGAAGAAGATAATAAAGTATCAGAATGTAAAATTTGAATGACTCAATAAAAACAATAAAGAAAACCCTCTGATTGAATTATAACGGAACTATGATCCGTTCGGATCAACGATTAATATGTCCAGTTCACGGTTATTTGCTGAGTTTTTACGGATTTTATTGGATTTTATAATATCGGGTTTTATAGCTATAACAGGACCGAATTGTTATCTGGATCAAGGTTTTAGAGCTATAACTGGACCGACTGGTCTGACCATGATCTAAAAATATTGCATTAAATTTTTTATAAGAAAATTTCGCGCTGGCGCGCGAGTGAAAATCTAGTAAAATTGTAAAACGTATAGTTAAATTTTTTTAACCACACTACAGTTTTAAAATTATTTAAGAATACTAAAAAGCAGCTTTTGTTGAAATGATACACTACACTATTTTTTTTGTTTTTTTGTCATCTGTTGTTATTATCATTCCATGATTAAAACCCAAACAGATTACAAAGTTGGATAAACCGAAAACTAAGCCCGAGTGTTTTATGGGAAGCTAAGCCTGATAGTTTTACGGGAAACAAAGCCGGCATAATCTAATCCTCCAAAGGTAGAAAGCCGAAGAAAATACATTTTCTCGTAATCAAGTATAAAATTACACAAGCAAAAACTTAATAAACAAAAGAACGAAACTAGAAAAAGGTTAATGAAATCGATAAAATAATAGTTAATAATAAAAAAATAGTTAATTAAAACATACACAACATTTAGTAATAATAAACAAAATATTCAACAGTATAAAAAAGAATAGTGATATGGTAAAATAGCAAAAAAAACATATTTGGAGATAATTAAATAAAATTAAAATGAAATAGAAACAAAAATAAAGAAAGAAACAATTAAAAAAAAGGACAAACCTGATACCACTCGAACCTGTCAAGGATTTATCTGGAAATGAGAAATAAATTGACGCCACTAAACCACACAAAAAATATCTGTCCTGTTGCCCCAAAAGTGTCATTATTATATTATGGCTTGAAGCTATTGCTTTACGTGCCTTGTGGTCAGGCCGGGCCTGTTAATGATAGATCCCAAATATAAGATTATCAAATGTTGATCAGAAAATATGACACACAAACACGTTTTTTGATGATTTCAAGTTTAATCCATTATCTTCACTTTGAGGTATTTAAATACACAAAGGAAAACAATTGATCGATCTTACAAATAAGGAGATAAGAAAGTGGAAAGTGAAGACTAGGTCTTATGATTAAGCAGAAATTAACAGTAAATTGTCAATTAATCGATCTCATCATTTAACCGTTCAAAAACCTTTTTATAGTTTTTACCAATCGCATCATATTTCTACAGAATAGTGTACATATGAATAGGAAGAGGTAGAAGTCAAAAGTATACAGTTACGAAATGTGTTTTCACAACGAAACGTTGAATGCAAATAAAAAAAAAACCATGTAAATGCAAACTTTAAGCATAGATTAATAGAAAGCAATTGTGGACTCAGCTGACAGAAACTGCTCGAGCTCGGGATGCCCCTTGGTTCCTAACTGGTGACTTCAATGATATTTTACATAACTCGGAAAAGCAAGGTGGACCAGTTAGGGCAGAAGGTACCTTTATCGACTTCAGAACCTTCTTCTCGGAGTGCGACCTATTTGATCTCCAACACTCTGGCGATTACCTATCTTGGAGAGGAATCAGACACACTCACACAGTCCGATGCCGGTTAGACAGAGCAATTGCAAATAGTATGTGGGCAGAACTATTCCCATCAGGAGTCTGCGAGTATTTGAGATTTGAAGGGTCATATCATAAACCGATTGTCTCATGTCTGGACCCGACGAGAAGAAAAGGAAAAGGGCTATTCCGCTACGATCGTAGGCTGCGAGACAATGAGGAGGTTAAGCAGCTCGTAGAAGAAGCATGGCAAGAAAACAATACGGCTTCGGTTGATAATCGACTATCAAAAGTGAGAAAAGTAATTGTGAAATGGAGCAAAGAGAAATCAATAAACAGCAGAATTACTATTGAAAAAAGCAGAGAGGATCTGGATAAAGCCATGTCAAATCCAGTGAATGATGAAGCTCTTATTCACTCCCTTAATGAGGAGTTAAAATCTGCCTATAAAAAAGAAGAGGAGTACAGGCGTCAACGAAGCAGAATCCTGTGGCTATCGTTAGGAGATAAAAACTCAAGTTACTTCCATGCCGCTGCAAGAGGACGATCAGCAAGGAATAAATTCTCAGTGATTGAAGACAATGAAGGCATCGCAGTATTTACAGAGACTCATATCGGTAAAGTGGTAACAGAGTATTACCAATCGATGTTTACTTCTCAAGGGGAGACGACGACGGAATCCATAAAGACAATCTAGATGGCTCTCCAGCCTCGGATATCTGAGGTGATGAACTCAATGCTTATAGCAGACCCATCGCCAAAAGAGATTAAGAATGCGGCTTTCTCGATTCATGCGGATAAAGCCCTGGGGCCAGATGGATTCTCCGCAAGTTTTTTCCAATCTAATTGGCAGATAATTGGGGAAGATATAGTAACAGAGATACATCAATTTTTCACATCGGGGGTACTACCGAAAAGTCTAAGTGCTACTCATGTCCGTCTAATCCCAAAAATACATGGCCCAAGGAAGGTTGCGGACTATCGTCCCATAGCTCTATGTAGTGTCTACTACAAGATTATCTCCAAGCTCTTATCTAGGAGACTCCAGCCTCTCCTCTCATCGATAATCTCGGAAAACCAATCAGCTTTTGTCCCCGGAAGGGCGATATCGGATAATGTGTTGATCACACACGAAACCCTCCATTTTCTCAAGACCTCTATGGCTACAAAACACTGTTCAATGGTTGTTAAAACCGATATGAGCAAGGCATATGATAGAATGGAATGGAGTTTCATCCGACTTGTTCTCCAAAGACTTGGTTTTCATGAAAAACTCATTTGTTGGATTATGCAGTGTGTGGAATCGGTTCATTACTCCTTCCTCATAAATGGATATGCGAGGGAAAAAGTTATACCAAGTCAAGGGATTAGGCAAGGAGATCCGCTCTCCCCGTACATCTTTATTATGTGTAGTGAGGTCCTCTCTGGCCTTTGTAATCAAGCCCAAGAAGCCGGAACCCTTCCCGGAATAAGAGTTGCACGAGGAAGCCCTAGAGTAAATCACTTACTCTTTGCGGATGATACAATGATTTTCACTAAGGCTAATGTTTCTTGTAGCACAGCTCTAAAAGACATCCTGTCAAGGTACGAAAGAGCTTCAGGCCAAACCATTAATTGTCAAAAGTCATCTATCACCTTCTCAAAGAAAGCTTCAGCCGAGCTAAAGGCTTTAGTCATGGCAAAGCTAAACATTGAGAAAGAGGGAGGAGTGGGAAAATACCTTGGCTTACCCGAGCACTTTGGCCGAAGAAAAAAAGACCTCTTCACGGGCATTGTAGACAGAATACGACAGAAAGCAGTTGGTTAGTCCACAAGATTCCTCTTTGCCGCGGGCAAATTGATCATGTTGAAGAGTGTGCTATCAACAATGCCCTCCTATGCTATGTCTTGCTTCCAAGTACCTCTCTCTTTGTGCAAGAGAATTCAAACGGCGCTTACAAGATTTATGTGGGACTCTAAGCTGGATCAGAGGAAAATGTCGTGGGTGGCTTGGGACAAACTAACGAGAGCAAAACGTGAAGGAGGACTTGGTTTGAGGGACCTTCAAAGCTTTAACATTGCCCTGCTCGCAAAATAGAGCTGGCGCTTATTCTCAAACCCGGACAGCCTGTTAGCTCGAGTCCTATTTGGGAAATACTGCCTTACCTCCCCCTTCGCGGATTGTACAGCCAGCTCCTCAGTCTCTCATGGATGGAGGGGACTGCTTCTGGGCCGTGACCTTCTGGTCAAACACTCCGGCTGGGCAATTGGCAATGGCGTATCTGTTTGTGTTTGGTCCGACGATTGGATCTCAACATCCGCAAAAATTCGACCAACAGGACCGCCGACGGAACAGAATCAACACCTAACAGTTGGTGATTTATTTGTCCAAGGATCGGTTGAATGAGACAGAGAAAAAATACAACAACACTGCCCCCATTGGGAAAAGAGTATCCTATGTATTAAACCAAGCAAATCAGGTGCACCCGACCGGCGGATTTGGTTAAATCACGACTCTGGTATCTATACCACAAAATCCGGTTACTTTGCAGCTAGAGAGGAGTTATTATCGGAAGTGGTGACACCTCCTCCCCGAAACTTGCAATGGTTACCAGATATTTGGAATATTCATATGTCCCCTAAGATGAAACTGTTCATGTGAAAAGCGGCTCAGGGTGCTCTCCCTGTCAACGAACAATTCTGCTATCGGCAAGTAACTACGAGTGCGTTGTGTGCCAGATGCGGAGAAACGGAATCGGTTGTGCACTTGTTTTTCCAATGCCCCTTTGCGGAACAGGTATGGCAGTTAGCTCCTTTCACGGCCCCGCCCCTCTCGACTGTGGATCGTAATTTTGATTCACTCTGGATAGAGAGAAGAAGGGCGATTTGCCTCCCACCTTCGGGTATCTCAGGAGGACATTTGGCTCCATGGATTTGCTGGATGATGTGGACGGTACGAAACAACAAAATATTCAACGGAAGAGAGGCCTCACCGGAGAAAACCATGGTAAAAGCCATTGTTGCTGCTAGAGAATGGATGATAGCCCAAGTGAGTGTCTCATCCCCGCCAACCCCGAGCCAATGGGCTCCTGGGCCTCAACCGACAGGCATTGCTATTACTTGCAAATCGGATGGAGCCTGGAGAAAAGATATTCAAACAGCAGGCCTAGGTTGGTGCTTTTATGGCCTGGATCCGAGTGTGCCTTATAAACACTCCGTGGTAGAAACTTCGGTAGACTCTGCTCTTGTAGCGGAAGGTCTAGCTCTACGAGCTGCTATTGACCATTCCTTGGTCCTGGGAATCAGGAAGATTGTTTTCCAATCAGACTCTTCCCAACTGTTACGAGCTATTTCGGGACCCTCAAGCTTCTCGGAGCTATACGGGATTATCGCGGATATCTCATCTTCCTTACCTTTATTTGATGTCGTTTCCTTTTCTTTTATTCCTCGTGAAGCGAATGGGGTGGCGGACCATTTAGCTAAAGAGGCATTTCGCTTGTATGCTCTAAACTCGGTTTAAGGTTATGAAGATTATGTGTTTCAAAAAAAAAAAAAGCATAGATTAAACGCAAACGCGTGTACTATAAAACCCAACTGGAACGCAATTGGTCGACGTTGTAAGGCAGTGCGGTGTTTGTCCTCTGCGTACGAAAAGAGCTCATTGAATTTTAAAAGGCCAACCAATTTTTTTTCTTATCTTTTTATTTGGCGTCATTCAAAGTCAAGTCTCATTCATCAGTGTTTCACGTTTTTATTTTGGTTCAATTATATCTCTTTATGTTTTTGTTTCGGTCCAATTATATTTCTCATCATAATGTTTTATATGTTTTTGGAAAGTATGCATCAAATCGAGCCAACCATAATACGAAGAGTAAATAAATTGAACAAAATGGTCCATCAACTAATCATCATCATCATAACATCATTTATCATAATCACATCATATCAATACTACTATCATAATATCATTTTTTCAAAAAAGCAATAATCCATCATTTTTTCCAACAAAACGAATCCATTATTTTTTCGCAAAAAATTACAATTATACAATTATTCCGCCTAAAACACTATTTCGTTATTTTTCTAACAAAAACGTGATTTTCCGTCTAAAATGCGGTTTCCACAAATTTTTCCGCCAAACATATAAATCCGTTATTTTCCCAAAAAAAAACATGATTCCACATTTTTCGCCAAAACACGATTTCACATTTTTTCGCCAAAAAACATGATTCAGCATTTTCCCGCCAAAAAGTGAGTATGCTTTCCCGTCAAAAACGCGATTTCACATTTTCCCACCAAAAACGCGATTTCACGTTCTCCCGCCAAGAATTTGATTTCACATTTTTTCACAAGAAACGTGATTTCACGTTTTTCCGTCAGAAACGCGATTTCATATTTTCCCGTCAAAAACATTATTCCGCATTTTCCCACCAAAACGCTATTCCGTGTTTTCTCACCAAAAATACTATTCCACGTTTTTCCGACGTTATTTCGCGTTTTCCCACCAAAAACGCTATTATGCGTTTTATTTCCAAAAACGTTATTCATCGTTTTCCGCCCAAACGTTATTCCGTATTTTCTCACCAAAAGCGTAGTTTCACATTTTCCGTCAAATATATGGTTCGACGAATTCATAACCAATTCACGATAATTAAAAAAAAATTGTCGATTCATAATAAAAATATATTATAATATTATTCACCATTTTTAATTTTCTCATTTCAAAATTATTAATGATATTTAATTAATTTATGTGTCATGTTTTGAATTATTATTTAATACATTATAATATTATTAATAAATTTTTGTGATTCATGGGTCATCCATTTGATCCATNAGTGACCCATAACCCATCACTAATGGGGCATGAATCCCCTATGATCTATTTACACTCAACCCATTAGGGGTTTTTTTTTTTTTGGTTTTAATGTTAAGATTTTATTACCAAATAAGCGAAAAACATACAAACTTAGCTACTAGTAGAACAAACTAATAACTCCAAAAGGAGAGAAGTATAGTAACGCAAACGAAGTGAACGGTACAAGACAATTACAGTGGATGGGCAAAACAACCAAAGTATAGTTCTAGAAGAGAAGGAGACCCATCTTTTGACGGAAATGAGAGAAGTCGATCCCGCATGGTGCGATCGATGTGAGCTTTGATGGAGGAAGTAGTGGATCTTACCAAAGTGAAGATTCTAGCATTCCTCTCCTGCCATATTGAGGAAGCCATAACTTGAAGAAGAAGCTTTGCAACTAGTTGATAAGAAGATTGTGGATGATGAGATATAAGTGAGATCCAAGAAATAATCGATATGGGATCAACGGTTGGGTTTGGCCAGATTCTCGATGCAAGGTCAATCCAGATGGAGCTGCTAAACGTACACTGGAAGAATAAGTGAGGATGTGAGTCTTCGCCCGTTGAGCATAGAACACAAGCTAGTGGTACAGTCATCCCCCAACGATGAAGTCTATCCCGAGTGGGGAGCCTTCCTAGAAAAACAAGCCAAAGATTAAAAGAGTATCTCGGGATTGCTTCTTTGAACCAAACAAAAGTGGTCCAAGGAAGAACCGGAGACACATCTCGAAGCTGGTTCCAAGTGTCTTTGGTTGAGAATGTCCTCGAATAATTTCCAGAAGATGACCTCCATAGATAGTAATCACTGCCCGCCGAAAGGTTTGGAACTGATCTCGAAGCTAGGGTAATCAAAAGTCTCTCTGCGTTATCTGAAAGGACCGCACCGCAATTTTTTTTTTTTGTAACAATAATTAATAAACCAATCATTAACCATAATTAATTAAACGACCATTAATTAATTATTACAACACCGGTTAACGATTCTACGACAGCACAACCAACTGGTATCGATCGATACTCCCGTAGCGTCGATCAATACCCCAACAACAGAAGCCCCTTCCCGGGTCCTAATCATCCCCTCTTCACCGCCTCGATTCCACGATCACGCCTTATCTTTACCTGCATCGACAAAAGTGATGCATCAACATTTGGCTAACCAAATGCTGAGTGAGATTGATCATCCCAACAACAGGCTATCAATAAGCACAACAACAGCAATATGAAATAGCCAAACCAAGAATTAATTAACGCCAATTAAAACTTCCCGGCACGAAGCCACCGGTATCGATCGATACTCCACGGGTATCGATCGATGCCCAACACAACACAAGACCACCGACACGGCCCTAGTATCGATCGATGCCCAAACAACACACTGGTATCGATCGATACAACACGACTCGAGTCTATCCACACACAACTCGAGACCACCGCCAAGGGACATGTATCGATCGATACCCACATGGTATCGGTCGATACTCCCTGCGATTCACAACAACCTACGCGAGATCTCAACCCAGAAATCGCCCAGACCACACACGGAAAGCACCAATCAAGCTTAACAACATACCATACAAGCTTACTTGCTAACCTTTGGTCCCAACTCACCTTAAGGAACGATGGAACGAGCTCTAGAAGACCTCTCTCTTCTCACCAGCTCACGCCCAAGCCCAGCTTCTCCCAAGCTCTCCTTCGAGCTTCTCACCAAGCTCGAATCCTCTTGATCTCGCAAGAGCAAAGCCTCACCAAGCTTCACCAAGCTTTTCTCGCTCTTTCTCTCCTTCTCCCTCTCTCTCTTTCTCTTCTCGACCAAACTTTTTGGTCTTATCCTCCCAAAGGATAACTTTTATACATGAAAGAAGATAGAGAAGAAGATAACTACGAGAGAACCCGGCTGGTATCGATCGATACAGGCCGGTATCGATCGATACCGCCCCCGGAACAACCAGAATTAATTATTTTCACACCAATAATCAATTCTTCCGGAACACGGGCGCTACATTATCAGTTCTTGCAGGCCGCAGATTCCAGTGCCCGTTTGCCACAGATTCGCAAACCCTTGCCTCGCTGTGAAGTCTGAGTTGAGAAGGTCCTGTTTCACCTAGATGAACAATAAGTGGACCAAAATCTGTCCAGTAATCAAACCAGAAAAAGCCGTTGTACCATCCTTTACTTCAAATTTCAGAAATCTGAGGAGCGTTGGTTTCAGACGAAGGAGACTTCTAATACTCCACGAGAAGCGATCACTATCAGGAGAGGACCAGAAGCTCTTACATCCAAAAACATTTGCATTAATCCAAGCTACCCAAAGAGACCCTGACCTTGTGAAGAGATTCCATATTAGCTTTAGATGAAAAATTTCCTCAAATTCTTCAAGCTTTCGGATACCAAGACCACCTTCCGGTTTTGGTTTGCAAATGTCATCCCAAGCAACTCTAGCACCTGGTGAAGGGGAGATCTTTTTTCTCCAAAGAAAGGCAGAGCAAAGCGAGTCAACTCGTTCATAAATTTTTTTAGGAAGAACAAAGACTTGACTCCAAAAATTTACCATACCATACACCACAGACGAGATGAGTCTGATTTTTCCAGCAAAAGAGAGAAATTTTGCAGTCCAAGAGTGAATCTTGCCAGAGATTCTTTCCAAGAATGGTTGTAGGTCTGCAAAATTTAGTTTCTTAGGGGATAAAGGCAGTCCAAGGTACCTGGTGGGGAAGCTTCCTTGTTTGATTTTAGAGAAAGTTGTCAAAGTATTGACTTCCGAGGCGGAGTATCCTGAGAGGAAAATTTCTGATTTGGCAGCATTCATATCCAAGCCTGACATCGATTTAAAATCAGCCAACACCTCAAGCAAACCCTTAATCGAATCACGAGATCCATTTGAAAAGAGCAAGAGATCATCCGCGAAGAGCAGATGTGTGAGAAGGGGGTGTTCACAGCGGGGATGGAGAGCAAATTTTGAGTTCCTCGCAGCAGTCTCAAGCATCCTAGACAGAGTTTCCATTACCATAATAAAGAGGTAAGGTGATAGTGGGTCACCCTGCCTTAAACCCTGTTTCCCTTTGAAGAAACCCGTCAATTTCCCGTTTATCAACACAGAAAATCTTGTGGTAGATAAACATTCTTTTACCCATGTTATGAAGAGGGGAGGGAACAACTGAGCTTCCAGAATTTTAATCACAAAATCCCAGCATACAGAATCAAATGCTTTTTTCAAGTCAACCTTGATCATACAACTCTTAGCGTTTGACGGTTTCGAGTAATGTCGAATAAGCTCAGAAGCTAACAACACATTTTCCCCTAGGCTTCTTCCTTTTAGAAAAGCAGATTGATTTGGCGAGATGCAGTGTTGAAGCAGAGGTTTGAGCCTGTTTGCTATGATTTTGGATATGACCTTATACGCCAGATTACATAAGCTAATGGGCCTGAAATCTGTGAGTTTGCATGCTTCAGGAAATTTTGGGATTAAAGCCAAAGCAGTAGTGTTTAGATCCTTCAAGAGTCTACCATTCCTGAAAAATTCTTGTACTGCCGCCACTAAGTCTCCTCCAACAATACTCCAAGACGACCTATAAAATTCCACAGAATACCCATCCGGTCCAGGACTTTTGTTTAAAGGCAAAGCAAAGAGAGTGAGACGAACCTCCTCCTCAGAGATTTCCTTTTGCAATGCATCAGCTTGAGAAGAAGAGCACCGAAAAGGTAATAGTTCCTGCAGACATTCCACAGAGCAAGGAGAATATGCAAGATCTGTTTGACCAAGAATTGATTGGAAGTACTCAACCGCGTGATCTTTGATGTCCTTTGTAGAGACCAGCTTCCTATCAGTTTGATCCCTGAGGAAGAAAATGTGATTCTTGGAATTTCTTTGAACCATCATCTTGTGGTAGAAGGCTGTATTTCTGTCCCCTAGGTGCAACCATTGAACTCTAGATCTTTGACGAAAGAATTTCTCTTCGGCCTTGATAAGAGAATACCACACAGCCCTGGCAGCATGCTCTGCCATTGCTAAAGCCGGGGAGGGAAGAGTGAGTAAACTTTCTTGCAGCCGAGAAACCACTAATTCCTGAGCTTTAACTCTCTGGGAAATACCGCTGAAGTTGGATCTATTCAGGTATCGAAGAGCTGGTTTCATAACCTTAAGCGAGCGGATGAGTTTGAATTGATAAGAGCCTGAAATTGTCTCCGCAAACCAGTTCGAACTCACACATTCCGCAAACTGAGGATGATCAATCAAGTGGTGAAAAAACATAAAAGGCTTTGACACCCTTCTCTGCAAACATGGAACTTGAAATAAGCAAGGGGCGTGATCAGATTGCTTCGGATCGAGAAACTCTGAGTAAGTTGTGGGGAACGCAAGAGCAAAATGCTCGTTGATGAGAGCATGGTCAATTCTTTTTGAGATTGTATTCGACCCACTGCAATTCAACCAAGAGAAAGTAAGACCCTTCGAGGGCGCTTCAAATAGGCTGGCAGATTGGAGTGCCAATTCGAAGTCCTCTATACTTGAAGTGTCCACTGCCGCAACCGTATGGTTGGAGTGTTGTGACACTCTCAGAATCTGGTTGAAGTCCCCAACAACAGCCCAAGGGGAACGGGAAACGGGAGTGGAGGAGTTTAGATTTTCCAGCTCTGACCAAAGCTCAACACGCTGATCTACCTGGTTAAAAGCGTAGACAAAGGAGACTGTAAAACTAACCTTCTCAGCTTCAATAAAGATACCACATGTTACTGATTGCGCAGAAGCTTGATAAATAACCAGAGAAACTCTCGGATCCCAAACCACCACAACTCTGGCAGACGGATGACTCTCAAAATTTCCATAAAATTTCCAACCTTGTGGAATAGCTCTGCTTACTCTAGGAGAATTAATAGATTGAATGTGCGATTCCAGAAAAGCACCAAAAAGGGGCATGTGTATAGTTATCCACTCTTTTGTCATAGATTGTCTTGTATCACTGTTCAAGCCGCGCACGTTCCATACGAAAAACATAATTGGAGATTAAAGGGATGTTGTGGTCTTACGACCACTCTTCCTTCTCGTGACAAGGAAGAAAGGAGCTTCGTCATCTGAAGCCTTCTCTAAAGCGACAAGAGCAGAAGTTGCAGGAGCATTAGAAGGAGAGACAAAATCCTGAGTCTGAGCAACATCAGGCCCATTTCCATTGAAATTCTTCGGAGAGCCAGGACGAGTCTCTGGACCATAAACAACTTGGTCAGTTGCAGATGTAGTCGCCTTGAGATTCTTCGGAGAGGAATGACGAACCTCTGGATCATCAACTGCAGGAGAAGAAGTGCCAGCCTGCGGATTTTTTTCAACAGGAACCCAAATTTTATTTCGCGGAGGAGTGGATCTGCTTTTCCTTGATTCGGAACGTGAGTCAAGTCTGACTCTGCTCCTCGACCTATCACGGGTTTTTTGTTTCCGAACTGTCGGGGCAGGATTCCGCAAACAATGAGACGAGCTATGGCCAAACTCTTTACAATCTTCACATTGAGGAGGGAGCCAAGGGTAGGAGACATCAATCTCAAATTCCCGACCATTTTTGAACCCGGAGATGAGCTTAGATGGTAAGGGTTTGAGGAGATTAACTTTGATCACAAGTTTTTCAACCTCGAACGTTTCCTTCCTAGCTGTCTCAGGGAGAACATCTACTGGAATTCCAACACCTGTTGCGATGCGGCTGAGGCTTTCTTCATTGAAAAGAAGATATGGGATTCCACGAAACTCAACTGTCACAGCCGCCTCAGTGATAGGGGGTTTATCGGGATCAACATCAGGGGAGTAAGGAGCTACGAACATTGCAAATCCACCAATATTCCAGAGGTTTCGGCTGAGGAGAATGGCTCTCGTTCGAGGGTTAGCGACTCGCAGGAGGAAGGCCCCGTGACCGATTCTATGAACTATGATTCTTGGGCCGGTCCTAGCCCAGAGAGAATTTACAACACCAATCACACGCCCTATATCTGGTGGGTGGCCTTGAAATTGAGCAAAGATGAATTCCTTAAACTCTTCTTTAGCGGCTGCCAAATTTTCGTCTGGGATTAAGATGAAGGGAACTCCTGAAACGTGTTCTGTCGGGGTTCCAACGGGCTTCAGTCGCGAGCCTATTAGCAGACTGGCATAGGTCCGAGGAGTAGGAGCTGCTGGCTCGAGAGGTTGACTTTGAGGCAGAATCGAAGAAGACGAGCCAGCAAGTGGAGAAGTTGAATCCAGATCTAGATCTGCCACAGAAATCGATGCTGGAGGAATCCCATCGGAAGACACCAAGGGAGAAGCCGGCACCGTCAGGGGAGAAGCCGGCACCGTCAGATGAGCATGAGAGTCCACCGGAACCGACACGGAACCCTCCGGAGCAGCGGTTGAAGACGAAGATCTCAAAGCTTTATGAGAGGTGTTATCATGAGGGGCATGAGCGAAGGAGGGGGGAGGCACAATATGTTTTAATTTCTTCTTCTTAGTCTTCCCCATTGTGACAGGTTGATTTCTCGTCAACCGGCGTGAGGCCGGCCGGCGGTGGGTAGGGTGAACGGAGAGAGGAAAACTTTTCTCTGTCCTAATTTAACCCATTAGGGTTATGTCATTAGGTGACCCATTTGATCCATTTTGACATTCCTAATTAATGATCATATGAAGTTAATAGATCCAATGTGTTACCCATTTGACCTATGAACAAATTGATTCATTTTTTTTTACCTTGCAATATGTTCTCTGATGTACATTATTTGGTAGAGATAAATTTTTAACACATTAAAATCATGATTCATAGAATTAGTTGAGTCGACCTATGACACATAATCCATTTTGACACTTCCTAAATCCAGATATATATACTCAATGATTACATGCAATAAATTACATAATATTTTCCTGTGTTGAAAATAGATATCAATATATCAAATAAAATATCTGTTAAAAACAGTTTTTTGTCAACGATCTGTGAAAAAGTAAAACCTTAAAACTTCGACATAAGAAAATAATCATCTAATTACATGAAGACGGATTATATCACGGGTTGCAAAAAAACGAAAATTATATTTCTTTGGTTATCAATTAAAACAAACGACTATATCACGGGTTGCACATGAAGACGAAGTGCTATGGCCGCGTGGAGTATTCCCGCCGCTATTTCTTATGTATTTAACACGTTACGAAATCTACCTCCACACATAGAGAATAAATGAAATCGAATTCGACACCAATAAAATGATAAATATAGTAATCTATTTGTTGCTTCTTATTACCAAATCTATTTAATTAGCGTAATTTGCCTCTTAAAAATATAATAAAAGCATTGTTATTTTTTTAGAGTATCACTTCGAATTTCGAACCGAACCCAAACACACAATCTCTTAAAAGTTAAAACTAATAACACTTAATTCTACAATTTTGGGAACGTGAATATATGTGTAATATGGTTAAAGATTTCAAAATCAATTCTATTTGTATGGATTTTAAAAAATAAAATTCTTATCACCAATCTCTACCAAATGATATCATTATATGTTTTACGTTTTAACTATATAAACAACCAAAATTGGAAATTTTTAGTGTCATGTTTTGAATTATTATTTAATTTATTAAAAACAACATCAAATTTAAAGTATTTTCTAAAAAGATAAAACATTAAATTTTAAAATAGAAAGAGTAATCTTAAAAAACAAAAACAAAAACAAAAAAGGACATGAAATCTGAGTAGGTGCTGACTCAGAGGTTGGTCAAAACTCAGCTAAATGGAGATAATATTTGTACACGTCACGCTGACTTGTTTTTCTCCTCCCAACTTGTTAATTTCTATAATTAATAATATTCCTAAAATATCACAAAAACCGAAGAACACAGCTGTTTCTTCTCGACTCCCAATTTATATTTTTTTTATTTTGCTTCTAAGGACACAATTTATTTCATTATTTCACAATTCAGTCCTCTTAGATTTCCTCGATTTTGCTTTTTTTAATCACCATTTTCTCATATTTTTTAGATTATCTTGTAGTACTATTTTTAAATAGAATAAATTTTGTTAGTTGCTAGTTATTTACCAACATAGCTTGGCTATTTTATAAACTCAATGTTGATTAATATAGTAACAACTAAATTTAAAAACTCAATTTACTTGTTTTTCTATAAAATTAGATAATTACTCAATTAAAATACTTCCAAGCCCAATTTATACAAACTAATAATAACCGATCTTACTCAGAAAATATCGGAAATAGTAAATCCATAATTAATAAAATCCGCGTCAAGAGATAAAATTTTAACAAACTATCAAAGATAAGATAGCTCAAGCGAGACTCACATTCTCCGAGCGTGTAGAACACGAACATAGCTTGAAAAGGTCATATGAGGGACACGCGCCATTAAGAGCGCGTGAGTTTAGTGTGACATGTTTTTTTTTTACATTAATTTCAGTTTGAGGACACATTACAAGTTAGGTTTGTGATCTAAGGACTTACACTGTCTCCAAATCTGCAGGAAGGGCTTTTTTATTGGATCAATATAAAATACCTTCTCCATTCTCTCTTCTCTCTTCAACAATATCTNTTTTTTTTTTTTTTTTTTCGATTTTCCTCTCGTTAAATTGCGTATCAAATTCCGAGCAAGATGACTATTCTTGTTGAACATTTCGTCTCTGGTAACGTTTCATATATTGCTTTCGATTAGTGATATCTAAAATCTATGCTTAGATTAATCTCAGTAATGATATATAGTAGGATCATATACAATTCCTTAACAACAAAAATATAGTGTTAATACAATTATAACGTTTCAGATTATGGTCAAGATAACAATTTTTGTCGTTTAAGTTGTTTTCGCAATATTTGATTTCTTTTGAGATGTCAAGATATAGATAGAGAGAGACTAGTTTGATATTCGTGCATTAGAATATGATCAATTTCATTACAAAAATATAAGTGGTGATTTGATTTTAATTATGGTGACGATTATTATAGATTCAAGAATCGAGGAAAAGGAAGTAAGGGATGGTGAATTGGTGTTGGATGGAGGTTTTGTGGTTCCAAAACCTAAGGAAGCTGATGGATTTGATGCCCCTGATATCAATTTTCTGGGCCACTCTTTTAGGTTTGTTTGATTTTTTTTTTTTGTCTTTCTCTCTAAAATGTGATGTCTCACAGATAAAAAAATATTAAAAATACACTCTCTCATCCTTTTACTCAACTTCATACCTTCTCTTTCATCATTTCACTTAACTTTTATTAATTTTATATTTAAACATACTCTTAATTTCACTCTCTTATGTCTTCCCGGAGACACAATCTCTCCAAAACTACTCACTATTTTCTCTTTCTACTTAAATTTTATTAATTTTATATTTCAATACACCCCATTATTTCAACCAAAAACACTCTCTTTCTTCCTTTTACTCAAATTTTAATAATTTTATATTTAAAGACATCCACATTTTATTACGCTCTTATAAATTTTAATTAACTGTTGCATTTGGTAAAACTAATTACAATCTGTTTATTTTTTTGTTCTAAATAGGGATTATGAGAATGGTGCAAGCGAGAGACAGCAAGGAGTTGAGGAATTCTACAGGATGCAACACATTCACCAGACTTATGACTTTGTAAGCCAAACAAATTATCTTATTCATAATTAAATGATAAAAAAGTGTTAACTGAAAAAAAAAAAAAAATATTGGACAGGTGAAAAAGATGAGAAAAGAATATGGAAAACTTAACAAGATGGAAATGAGTATATGGGAATGTTGTGAGCTATTGAACAATGTGGTCGATGAAAGCGATCCCGATCTTGACGAACCTCAAATCCAACACCTTCTCCAAACCGCTGAAGCCATTCGCAGGGACTATCCTGATGAAGATTGGCTCCATCTTACCGCCCTAATCCATGGTACATGCCTTGTCTTGCTTTCCTTCTTAATTATATTGGTTATATATCACTATTAAGCTTATGAATTACATATCTTAATGTATACATGTAAATCAATTTGTATATCTAATTAGATTACATGCACAAGATGATTTTTATAATCTTGCAAGGGTCAGTATTGAATTTTGACATACTATTGTTTTTTTTTTTAAAACAGATCTTGGAAAGGTTCTCCTTTTGCCAGAATTCGGTGGTCTTCCCCAGTGGGCTGTCGTTGGCGATACATTTCCAGTTGGATGCACCTTCGACTCGGCCAATATTCACCACAAGGTAACAAAACATAAAATACATTTGGTGACATAAAATTTTGACAAAAATTACTTATGTAAACTCGATACCTCCGGTTTGGATTTCCGAACCGGTCTAGTATCTAGGATGTTGACAAAAAAAAAAAAAAAAAATATTTCGACAAAAAATAATTCGGATTTGTTTTAACAAAATTTCGACTCTAACGTTTTGCATTAATGTATATTGGTGACATAAAATTAGCTAAGTGTTACATGAATAACTTATTTTTCATTATATTACCTTGCAGTATTTCAAAGAAAATCCTGATGACAACAACACAAAGTACAACACAAAAAACGGAGTTTACAGTGAAGGATGTGGATTGGACAATGTTCTCATGTCATGGGGTCATGACGACTACATGTATTTGGTATTTAAAAAAATAAAATAATATATCCTCTTCTTACTTACTATAAATAAAGTTGATTACGAAAAAAAGTAACCAAAACTGATTCGATAATTTGAAATAGGTGGCTAAGGAGAATGGCACAACTCTTCCTCACGCTGGTCTCTTCATTATTCGATACCATTCCTTTTATCGTACGTATTCAAATTTCAATAATATCTTATACGATTTCAGTAAATTAATCATGAATATTTAGAAATATTTGTTTTTTTTGTTAACATTCAAATAAATAATCATACAGCATTACACAAGGCGGGAACCTACATACACTTGATGAACGATGATGACAGAGAAGATCTAAAGTGGCTCCATGTATTCAAGTAAGACTATTTTTACTTGTTTTTGTATAATGAAATTTCAATTTGGTTATTCTAACGAATCAAAATGAAATTGCAGTAAATATGACCTATACAGTAAGAGCAAAGTTCAAGTAGATGTCGAACAAGTGAAGCCTTACTACATTTCCCTTATCAACAAGGTAAAAATACTTAACATATAATTTCAATATTATGCGTTTTAATACCCAAATTTGTATAGTATATAATATCTATACTTTTTTTTTTGAACTTTGCAGTATTTTCCGGAGAAACTAAAATGGTGAGATAAAAAAGTTGTGAGATTACATTTTACTTGGAGGACGAGATCGAAGGTTGACGACTTTCTATTGTATAAAACCGAAGATAATTCTATCAAATAAAAAAAGTTATGGTGTTCATTCTTGCTTTACCAATCAATTTATGTTGTATGCAATAAGCATTTTATCAACAAAAAAAAAAATTACTTGTCTTTAAAGTTTCCCTAAGTTCTAAAATTGGTCTTCATATTTTGATCTCATCGGTCAATTATCAAATAACTTATTAGATTGTTAATAAAAAAAAAATCATTCTCTATCATGTTAAACTAAAATAATAGGCTGAAAATGTTAAGGTTTCAGTGATGACCACGAAGCTACGTTGCACGGAATCGATCGAAAAGCTCACGATTCCCGCTTCGGAATCGGAAACGGAATGGCTCGGAATCGCTAGGAATCACTTGGAAATCGTGATTCCGAAAAATTGTTGTTTGGAATCGCTGAGAAAGCGTACGATTCCGAGTTGGAATCGAGTTCATCATAGTTGGAATTATCGCTGAAAATTTAGACCGAAATTTAAGAAGATGAAAATGACGTGTCAACTACTCTCACGTTACTTTTTAGTTGGGTTTAATATATTTTTAAGCCCATTTATGTTTGGCCCTTTAAAAAAAAAACATTATTTAAGTGTGTTTAAGAGAATTTTATAAACGATAAACCTAATTATACAACAATCTAATTACGTTAAAAGAGAGGAAGCGAAACGTTCTTAGGAAGAAGCAAAGTATTTTTAATATGATTTTATGTTTGATGTTTCATGATATATATATATATATATATATATATATATATATATGTACCCGCTTCCTAAATTTTTTAAAAACTTGTTTCCCCGTTTCTAAACGCTTCCGTTTCTGCGTACCCACTTCTGATTTCATGTAGTTTAGCCACAAAGGTATCTTGAGCTGAAAAAAGAAAGATACTTATAAAGAATGAAACTGTAAAGGAAATGAAGATCAAATCGGTTTGCCAGAATCCACAAAATAATTGGAGACTACAATAAAATATAATATTCGCTTCCTCTTTCAAACATCTTTCAATTATACTTTCAAGTAAAAGAATTAGCGGTTTCATTCACAAATCTTGAACCATCTGAATGGATAAAGACATATATATTGATGGAGTCACAATCGTACCAAACCGGAGATCCTCAATTCGAACCAAGTTTTCTAACTGGAGGAAATACAAGACGCAATTGTGAGAGGTTCTGTTATTCTCAGTTCATGTTTTCTGAATTGTTTAATTGTCTTCGTATTGAATAGGAACCATCTCCTCCACTTTCCCATTTTTCCCTGCATTGTCTACGTCTCCATTTCTCTTCTTGTACTTGTCTATTTAAGATAATCTCAATTGCCCAAAATAACTGTGTTATACTTAGTAATGTCAATTGGGTGGGTTGACCATGGGCCAAGCCCAGTTCGCAAAATTTTGGTCGGTTTAAATTTTGGCCCAATAATAAAATTGTCCAACTGGACATAAACCAGTTGATCCGCGGTCAAGAGCGGGTTGACCCGCGGTCAAAAATGGGTTACGCTGGACACTCTTCGATTTCTTCTTCCTCGCCTAGGTTTCTGGCTTTCTCGCTTTCTCGGTTCCTAATTCACTTCGTCTTCCTCCTATGCAACAAAGCGGTAGGTTTTCTTCTTCTCTTCCTCTCGCTCGCTATCTCTCTATCTTCTCTTCGTCAATCGATTTTCTCGTTTTTTATCTCAAGGTTCTTAGATCGATATTCTTTTCTATCTGTTTTGATTTGTGCTTGCTGGGTTTTATGGATTTCCCAAGCTTGATCGAAATCAGTTGGTGGGTTTCATTCATTGTAGGTTTTTGCGAATGTTCAACAGATACTACTTTCTTTAGGGATTCCGTTTGCTGGGTTTATCGATTTCCTGGATTTAGATTGATAAATACTAATGTGATTTCTCTTGACATGCTTAATGATATCATGATTTGACATTTATGAATAGACAAACGAATTGGTTCTTCAATTTCTGATAAACTCATTTGGACCATTCATGTGTCGTGAACAATAGATGTTTCTTTTCACTTAGAATGCAATCTGTATGTCATAATGCAAGTAGGGATAGTGTGATTGGTGAAGTTTGTTAAAGGGTCTGAAAGTAGGGAAATTATGTTTCAGAACTGTGTGGAAACAGTTGGAATTCGGGGCAAAGAAGGTCTTGTTTTAGATGTTGCTACTCGCTGGAATTCTACGTATCTCATGCTCACTAGAGCTATCAAGTTTAGAGATGCCTTAGGTAATCTTGCAGATGTAGAACCGAGTTATACAAACTTTCCAACTGATTTAGAGTGGAGTAGAGGAGAATTGATATGTGAGTTATTGAGCCCATTTTCTGAAATGACGAACCTGATTTCTGGTTCGTCTTATCCTACAGCAAACTTGTATTTTATACAAGTTTGGAAGATCGAGAACTGGTTGAGAGCTCATGAGTTCTCTGATGATCAGATTATTCTTGAAATGGTGGAAGTTATGATGGAGAAATTTAACAAATACTGGGAAGAGTACAGTGACATACTCGCCATTGCAGCTGTTCTTGATCCAAGAATGAAGTTTACAGTCCTGGAATATTGTTATACTACCTTAGATGCAACCACCAGTAAGTTCAGACTTGGGCATGTGCGTTCGAAGATGTATAAGCTCTTTGGTGCTTATCAGAAAAACCAAAGAAACAATGTTGCTGCAACCACTTCACAAGTACATACATTGCAAGAAGATATTCTAGCAGGATACAGTGTAAGTTTCATAGTCTTATTGTTCAGTTTAGCTACTGTTTTATTGTTCAGTTTTGCTAATGTTCTGTTTCCTGTGTATTTTCTTAGGGATTTTATGCATTTTTTTCACAAAAAGCTGGTGGTAGTGGAAAGTCAGCTTTAGACATTTATTTGGCCGAGCCTGTGATGGATATGGTTGCGTTTAAAAGTATGAATGTCTTAACATATTGGAAGGATAACTCTAGTCGTTTTAAAGAATTGTCAAGGATGGCATGTGATGTTCTGAGTATCCCAATAACAACAGTAGCTTCGGAATCTTCATTTAGTATAGGTAGTCGAGTTCTTAACAAATATAGAAGTTGTCTCTTACCTACTAATGTCCAAGCTTTGGTTTGTACAAGAAACTGGCTACGTGGCTTTCCAAACATAGGTAAGTGGTTTTGCATACTTTTGAATTTATTTGGTTTTCAGATGATGAGTTTGTTGATGAATTCATTTGGTTTTTTTTTCAGATGATGAGTTTGGTGATGAAGAGAAAGAAGGTGAGAAGGAAGAGGAGAAAGAAGCTGAGATAGAATAATCTTAAGGTATGCTTCTATTATACTATCTTTATGCATTTTGTGATTTGTTTTTATAGTTTTGTTGGTCTGTTTCTTGCCAAAGATGTTCCCGATGTGATTGTAATAAGCTGATTTACTTGTCCACAGTTCACTCTGTATCTTATTGGATGAGAGAGCTCAAGCAAGAGCCAAGAAAGGACCCAAGATTCCTTTCAGAGAAGTGCTTTTAGCAGTTTAGATTACTATGGTTTCTGATGATGTTGGTGAGTCTAGTTACAAAGTTGAGAAGCAGTGATTTAGTAGCTTTGTTTTTCCCAATCACTATATGTTTTGTTTCAGTTCAGGTTAGTTTTGTTTTCTCTCTGCTTTTCCTTTGTCTCTAAACAAGAACTCATGTGGCTTTTAGCAGTTTTGATGGATAATCATGATGAATATCTTCCGTGTCAATTTACAGTAAACTATTTGGGCAAGGTTAACAAGTCTTGATTTGGTGAAGGCACATATATTTGGGCAAGGTTAACTTGTTTCTCTTTTAAAATTTGATCATATACATCTGAAGAATCGATGATATGTATAAGTAAGGTTATCGTAAGAATAAAAATATTACAACAACAACAAACAACAAAAACTGTCCATGGTCTTGTCCAGTTGGACATGGTCATTATGGGCTTGGTCAAGTCTGGGCTTGGTCATGTCTGGTCTTGGTCATTTCTGTCCACAAATTTTTTTTGTCCAATTGGACAAAACCATTTGGACTTGGTCAAGACCAGTTGACAGCTCTAGTTATACTGTTATTGTTCTTGAGCTTCTGTTGCTAATATATATCGTCATCTTCAGCTAATGATTATCCTTCACTCCACAACATCAACACAAAACTATATACTCATTGTCAATTGGTTTCGTGTACTTCAATTTTGAACCAATCGCAACATCGTCGTGTAGCGAAAACTATTATGTAAAAATTGTTTAGATTTTGGTTAAACATATTTACAATTTTAAATGAATTATTCAGTTTTAGGATAATAAGAGTAAAAATTTCCTCTCTGTTATAAAAAGAAATATAATTTATCATAAAGATAAATATTAATAAAGACAAAAATATTATACCCGATAGAAGATTGGGATACTGATATAAAGAAGCGAGAGAGAGATTTTGATTTTGTTAAAGTTATAACTTATGTTTTACAATCGAACGAAAACGTTCGTATATATATAGAGTTAAAAAGATAAGTTACTGTGTATGCATAGTGACGGTGGGCTCCACAAAAATTCACTCACGTTTATTTGTACGTATGCTTTTTCTGACTTTTATAACACTCCCCCTTGGAGACCAGTGTCACGGTTTTCTCTTGCGTTATGTATTTGTTGCCTCGTTAAAAACCTTTCCAGGAAAACCCAGTGGGAAAAACCATAGGAAGGTAAAAAGAGTACAACCACGCAAGCTCCCCCTCGAATGACAAGGATGTCATCTTATAAGTCTCGTAGATGACACATTCCAATGTTATAGACATGTTTTCTGAACACAGTGGTGGGTAATGATTTTGTGAAGAGATCCGCTGCATTTTCACATGATTGGACATATCTCACTTCGATTTCTTTATTCTTCTCGAGCTCTTGAGTGTATGAGAAGAACTTTGGAGGGATATGTTTGGTTCTATCACTCTTGATATATCTTTCTTTTGTCTGGGCAACACATGCAGCGTTGTCTTCATATAAGATAGTTGGTTCCGTATTTACGCGAATTCCACTGCTTGATTGGATGTGGTGACTTATTGATCTCAACCACACACATTCTCTACTTGCTTCATGGAGTGCGATGATTTCAGCATGATTTGAAGAAGTGGCCACAAGCGTCTGCTTTTGAGAACGCCAAGATATAGCGGTGCCTCCGATCGTGAACACATACCCTGTTTGTGATCGAGCTTTATGTGGATCCGATAAATATCCTGCATCTGCAAAACCAACCATTTGACTTTTTGAATTTTTAGGATATAGTAAACCTAAATCAACAGTCCCTTGAAGATAACGAAAAATATGTTTAATCCCATTCCAATGTCTTCGTGTAGGGGACGAACTGAATCTTGCCAAAAGATTAACAGCAAATGATATGTCAGGTCGTGTACAATTGGCAAGGTACATAAGGGCTCCAATTGCACTTAGATATGGTACTTCAGGACCAAGTATCTCTTCATTTTCCTCATGTGGTCGGAATGGATCATTATCAACCTTAAGTGTTCTAACGACCATAGGAGTGCTTAGAGGAGTTGCCTTATCCATGTTAAAGCGTTTTAACACTCTTTTGGTATATGTGGATTGATGCACAAATATACCCTTTTGAGAATGCTCAATTTGTAGGCCAAGACAGTACTTTGTCTGTCCGAGATCTTTCATCTCAAATTCTCCTTTTAAATAATCAGATGCTTTCTGTATTTCCTCTTGAGTTCCGATAATATTTAGATCATCAACATATACCGCGATAATTACAAATCCGGATGCTGTTTTCTTGATGAAAACACATGGGCATATAGGATTATTCACATATCCTTCTTTTGTTAAATGCTCACTGAGACGATTGTACCACATACGTCCAGATTGCTTTAGCCCATATAATGATCTCTGCAACTTTATTGCACATACTTCTTTGGGTTTAGATTTCAATGCTTCTGGCATTTTAAACCCATCGGGAATTCTCATATAGATATCAGTATCTAATGATCCATATAGATATGCTGTAACGACATCCATGAGACGCATCTCTAGATTCTCGTCAGCTGCTAGACTCATTAAGAATCTAAACGTGATTGCATCCATAACGGGAGAATATGTTTCTTCATAATCAATCCCGGGCCTTTGAGAAAAACCTTGAGCCACGAGGCGAGCTTTGTATCTCATAATTTCATTTTTCTCATTTCGTTTTCGAACGAAAACCCATTTGTATCCAACCGGCTTCACATCTTTAGGTGTGAGCACAATGGGCCCGAATACATCTCGTTTATTAAGCGAATCAAGTTCGACTTGTATAGCATCCTTCCATTTCAACCAGTCTTGCCTGTTTTGGCATTCATATACAGACCTTGGTTCTGGATCTTCGTTTTCATCGTCTATTTCTTTAGACACTAAGTATGAGAAAACGTCATCAACATCATCCATTTCATTTCGATTCCATATCTTTCCATTATGGATGTAGTTGATGGAAATTTCATGATTTCCTTCAGGTTCATGATGCTCTATATTATCATTAGTCTCATGATTTGCTTCTTCCAAAATATTTTCTGCTATTTTGGGAATATCATGCTTTTCAGCTTCCTTTCGTTTTCTAGGATTTTTATCCTTAGAACCAACAGGTCTACCACGCTTTAAGCGTGTTCTTGACTCATGAGTATCATCTGCTCTTTCACTTTCTCGTGGTATTTCAATACGAGCAGGGGCATTTGCAGCTGGTATATGTGATTTAGTTACCGTTTTAGTATCTGCAAATGCATCAGGTAGCTGATTTGCTATACTCTGTAAATGCATGATTCGTCGAACTTCTAGTTCTGACTGTTTAGTAGGAGGATCAAGGTGCAACAAGGTTGGCACACTCCATTTGATATCCTTCTCTACTTGTTTATTTTCTCCCCCTAGAACCGGGAATACTTTCTCATTAAAATGACAGTCGGCAAAACGCGCCGTAAAGACGTCACCAGTCTGTGGTTCTAGGTATCGTATAATTGATGGAGAATCATAACCAACATATATTCCCAACCTTCTTTGTGGTCCCATCTTTGTACGTTGTGGTGGTGCTATAGGCACGTAAACCGCACAACCAAAAATTCTCAGATGGGAAATATTTGGTTCTCGACCAAATGCTAACTGTAGTGGGGAATACTTATGGTACGCACTTGGTCTTATCCGAATGAGTGCTTCTGCATGCAAAATGGCATGTCCCCATACAGAGGTTGGAAGTTTTGATCTCATGATCAATGGTCTTGCAATGAGTTGCAGACGTTTAATTAATGATTCAGCCAAACCATTTTGTGTGTGAACATGTGCTACAGAATGTTCAACTTCAATCCCCGTTACCATACAATAATCATTGAATGCTTGGGATGTGAATTCACCAGCGTTGTCTAGTCTAACTCTTTTAATGGGATAATCAGAAAATTGTGCTCGCAGTTTGATTATCTGAGTTAGAAATCTCGCAAATGCAATATTTCGAGATGATAATAGACAAACATGTGACCATCTGCTGGATGCGTCAATTAACACCATAAAATAGTGGAATGGTCCACATGGTGGATGTATTGGTCCACAAATATCCCCTTGAATTCGTTCAAGGAATTTTGGTGATTCATTATTGATTTTGGTTGGCGATGGCCTTATGATCAATTTTCCTAGAGAACATGCATCACATGTCATTTTACTTCTCTGATAAATCTCCTGGATTTTCATCGAATGACCATGTGAGCTATCTACGATCTTTCGCATTATCGATGTGCCTGGGTGACCGAGGCGATCATGCCATAATATTAAATCATCTGGATTTCTTTTGATCACAAGATGTGATTCTATTGCATCTATATAAGTATGATGCAAACCAGAAGGGAGTTCTGGGAACTTTTCCAATATAACCCTTTTTCCCAATTTATCAGAAGTTATGTATATATACTTCTTTCCATCCTCAGTTGCAGACTGAGTTTCATATCCTTGAAGGTATATGTCTTTGAAACTCAACAAATTCCTTTTGGAATTTGGAGAATACAAGGCGTTATTTATGGAAAATTTTGTTCCATTAGGCAACATAAAGTTGGCTTTGCCTGTTCCCTCAATCAAGTCTGTAGGACCCGATATTGTGTCAACAATCATTTTTGTTGCTTTTAACACAGAGAAAAATCTCTTGTGTCTCAGAATAGTGTGCGTTGTTCCACTATCTGGTATACAAATTTCTCGAATATTTTCCTTGGATATTGTTCCTTTCGTATTGTGATCCATTTCTGTAATCAACATAAACATCAATAAAGAAAACGAGAAAAATCATTCATACAGAAACACACAATAATTATACATTAGATTGTTTTAAAGAAAACATTTATTTATTTTAAAACTAAAATGTAATAATTATACATGGCATTACTCGAGACTATTCAGTAGTCTCACTACAAGCATTTCAGTTATCCGCAAGAGCGGTCTCGTCGAAATCGTTTGCAAAGTCGGGGGAGTCGAGGTACGATGTACCCTCAAAGTGTTCCATGAGGTTCACTTCCTTCCCTTTTCCTTTAGTGGACTCTTGGTATAACTTACAAAGATGTGGAGGGGTTCGACATACATGGGCCCAATGCCCTTTTGACCCACATCTGTAACAGTTATTCTCACGCTTATTGGTGGAATTCTCTTGGATTTCTTTCCCTTTATTAGTATATTCAGGTCGAACCCATTTGTACGATCCCCTCCCTTTTGGGTTGTAAGCTCTTCCACGTCCACGATTAAATCGACGACCACGACCCCGATAGGTTTGACTTTTTCTCTCGGGATTCCTCACATTTGTGGCATTCACTTCAGGGAGTGCTCTAGTTCCCGTAGGTCGAGAGTTGTGGTTTTTTATGAGAAGTTCACAATTCTTTTCCGCTAATATGAGAGTCACAATTAGCTCAGAGAACCTTTTGTATCCGTGACTTCTATAAAGTTCTTGCAGGATACGGTGTTCTTTATGAAAAGTGAGGTAAGTCTTTTCGAGCATCTCTGCTTCGGAGACAGGCTTACCACAAAATTTCAATTGTGAGACTATTCTCAAAATAGCGGAATTATATTCATCCACTTTCTCAAAATCCTGAAATCTCAGGTTTTTCCACTCCTCTAAGGCATGAGGGAGAGTTATTTCCCTCTGGTTGTCAAACCTTTCCTTTAGAGCTTGCCACAGCTCTGCTGGGTCTTTTATGCCCGCATAATCATGCGTCACATTCTCATCTAGATGTTTTCTTAAGAAAATTATCGACTTTGCCTTATCTTCGGCAGGAGAGTTATTTCCTTCTTTTATTGTGTCAGATAATTTTTTCGACTCTAGATGGAGTTCCACATCGGTGGTCCATGCTATGTAGTTTGCTCTCGTAATTTTGAGAGCTGGGATCTTAAGATTTTCAACGCTTGCCATTTTTGATTTCCGAAAATAAAATCATAAAAATATTATTAGTAATTTTATTAGAAACCGTTTACATGAATAACTAGAGCAATTACAAGAAAAAATAATGCATAGAAAACTAGCATAACAGTTGATGCAAACTCTTCGGGACTAAATTCTCCAACGAAGAGACCATAAATAGAAGCAAAAATTACAATTGAACATAAAAACAACAAGAAGCGAATCATTTTTCTTATGGAATGAAAAACCGAAAAATATTTGAGAGGATGTAGAATGTTTGAGTGAAGAAAAATGAGTGAAAGATGATTATATTTATAGATTGAAAATACTGTTCATAACCGTTTGAAAAAGTAAAAAATTTTGAAAATTTTTCTTTGTGACCGTTGGGATTAAAGAAAATCAATCTGGAAATTTAAATAATCAATCAGTTAAATTTACCAAATTTCAGATACAAGGTTTATATACAGGTGGCCGAGCCTCCTTATATAATAACCATAACAAACAAATAATTAAGGGCAAAATTGTGGTGACAGAATCATCCACATTTAAACAGTAAATAAATTTTGTGGCGTCTGAGACGTCCACTATAATATTAACAATAAATAATAATGGTGGCGTCTGAGACGTCCACTATAATATTAACAGTAAATAATAATGGTGGCGTCTGAGACGTCCACTATAATATTAATAATAAATAATAATGGTGGCGTATGAGACGTCCACTATAATATTAATAGTAAATAATAATGGTGCATTTAGCAACCATGATATAATAATAATAACGAGGCGACAAACCGCTCTCTATAATATTTAGTAAATAGTGGTGCATTAAACAACCACTGTAAAATAATAAATTATTATAAAGGCAACATACCGCCTGCTATGGTAGGGTATATATTATGAATATATATTTAGCTATAATGAAGAGTGATCGTGCTGATAACGTGTTATAAAAAGAAATATAATTTATCATAAAGATAAATATTAATAAAGACAAAAATATTATACCCGGTAGAAGATTGGGATACTGATATAAAGAAGCGAGAGAGAGATTTTGATTTTGTTAAAGTTATAACTTATGTTTTACAATCGAACGAAAACGTTCGTATATATAGAATTAAAAAGATAAGTTACTGTGTATGCATAGTGACGGTGGGCTCCACAAAAATTCACTCACGTTTATTTGTACGTATGCTTTTTCTGACTTTTATAACACTCTCGATACTATATTTATTTTCACTAGAACCACTACTATTCAAAGCATAAAGGAAGCATTTTTTTTTTGTTTTTTTTTTTAAATTCGAATTGGTGAAAAAGTGGGTTAATAATACAAGAAGTTGTCTAACAGTGGTGATGAAATGGAAACAAACAAGACTCTTGAATTAATGGGCTTTGTCCATAAGTTGTATAGGTGAAAGTATGTTGGCTTTGCTCGTCTCCACAATGCAACCATTCATCACCATTTCTTCCAGCATGAAGTGAGCTTTCTCCAGATGGAACATTATGTCAAGCTCACACTGCACAATTCCCACATACAAAAGCTATGGCTCACAAAGAGGAAACACAAAACAAGACAAGTCTATTCGAGATTCCAGACCGAAAAACTTACCACATTTCCAAAATGCTTGTCCATCGTCTCGACCAAAAGATGTATGAACTCTAGTATCGCCAGCTCGTTCTAGGACAAGCATTAGCAAACAATTTAGAGATGAGTGAACCAAAAAAATCTAAGCTTTACTGTTGACAAAGACAGGATATGCAAATAGTTTCTATTGTAGCGGATTATAACAGGATTTCTTCCTTATGATCATCCACATCATTCTATATTGTTCATCAACATCATACTAAAGCAACACATTTCATTTGAATTTCAAAAACTGATTTTGCAGCTGAGAAGAAAACAGAGGGGGTGTATATAACTTACTTCATCGTCATCAACCCCAACCATGAAAAACAGAGATGCGTAACGCCTGTAGACGATCTTGTAGTTGCGATGCTCCACAAATGAACACTGTTTACACATCAAAACGAAAACACGTGAACAGATCACAGGAGCTCAATGAAACTATGACCAATGATACTAATCTAAGTCAAACTAGTTTGATTCCAATTGGCCAATGGTCTCAATCACCACCTGCGGAATTCGCAAATCGGCTCTGTAATTCTAGGTTTCCGACAAGAAAACCCAATTAAATTGCATAAACCTAATGCCGGATCGATCCATATACGGATCATCTACGAAAGCTCAATTCCGCAGGATCTGGGACATCAATCGAGTTAAGGAGACGAGATCCGAACCAGGATCAGGAGCGATCTAATAGAATTTGAAGAGGAAGAGGGTTTACCTGCTGGTCGTTGCGGGCGAGGCATTTACGAACGATCTCGCCTTCGAGAGCTCGACGTTCCTCGAGAGTGAGCCATTCGTAGTACTGAGCAAGACGAGTCTGACCTTGCTTGTTCACCATCAATATAAACCTTATTCCCATCTCTCTCTCTCTCTCTCTCTTCCAAGCTCCAAGCGTTCCTCTGCGATTTTCAGATCTTTCGACTTTTACTTCTTTCTTCTTCTATTTGGAGCTATACACGTCATCACTGGGCCTTTTTTTTTTTTTTTTTTTCAGAATTCTTAAAATCTGGATGAGCATTCGGATATTCGGATCGATTCCAGATCATTCGGATAAAATTTTTTTGAACCCATTTAAGAATCGATAGGATTTCGGATCGATTCTAATTAGGTTCCAATCGGTTTCGAAATTCAAAAACTGGTAAAAATTCAAAAAAAATCTGAACTTAATCGGTAAGGATATCTATTACCCGAAAACCCAAAAATATACCCAAAATACCTAAAATATACCCGAAAACGCGAAATATACCCAAAAACTCGAAAAAACTAAAGAAAATATAGATGTAAAACCAAAAATATACATGAAATACTCTAAAAATTAACTAATATTTATGGATATATAATTATATTTCGGGTATTCGATCGGTTCTCGGTTTTGATTACGATTCGGTTCCGGTTCTTCGGGTATAAGAGTTTAGATCAAGTATTTTTATTGGTTTTGATTCGGGTTTGATGCCTCCTGATCGGTTCAGTTCTGGTTTGGTTCATCTGTTCTGGGTATTTTGTCCAAGTCCTAGTTGAAATTATTTTTAGAACGAAATAAATTATTAAGAAAATAAAACACCAAATAGTAAAATACTAAATTCCGACAGAATTTTTATGTATCGGCCCATATAAATTAAGCGTAGCCCACTATTCTTCTCTCTTAAGACATCGGAAAAGCCCACGGCATTGTTTCAGACTCGGATATAAAACCGGTCGATGCAATCTAATCAAATTTTGAACAAGAAAAACATTGGTAAGAGTGAATTTTTAATGCAACTAATAATATCAAAACCCCTAAATCACTTTTAACAATGTTTTTTCTTTTACCAATCTAACTATGGAACTCTAACACTGAAACAACGACAAAACAAATACATATTTTCGTCACTTTCGTCCGTCCTTGATGGTAAATATAGCAAAAGTAGTAACTCAGTCTTTTGAAGCTCTCAAAAAGTACTTCTAAAGTTTTTGGAGAGTATTCTTCTAGACTCTTTTTTTTTTTTGAACAACAATTTATTAGATTAAATTTAACGTACATATAAAAGTTGTGCTCGGAGAGCCTGCAGAGAATCAACTAACAAATTAGCTGATCTCAGAATGTAAGCAAAGGAGATTGATACAAAGGAGGAAGCTAGATGTTTGATGTCCTGGATAGGTCCATATTGTAAAGGTCCATATTGTAAGTGTAGGTGAGACACAAATAAAGTGCAGGAAATAAAGAGACACAGAATTTTTTAACGAGGTTCGTTTCCTACTCCCCGGGACCACGTCCAGTATTCGAATTCACTAGAATAAGAAAGCAATTACAACACAATTGCAAACGCGTAGATCAACCTCTTGAAATACCGCTCTATTCTATAACATGAACTCTTCAGGATAACCTAATTCCCTGAGCTAAACTCCCCCAAGCCTAGACTTTGATTCACTCACTGACACAGACGATGTCACACCAACAAAAAACTTTTGCCTTTCTTTTTCTCTCAAGCTCTGTGTGCCTTACCAAAGGGCCACGACCTGCTCTATATATTCTTCAACTTTCACTCCAAGAATTTCCATATAGCATATTTCTTTTATTCAAGATATCTCCAAATCTTTTAGAAAATATTCTCTTTTTCCAATATCTTCTCATAAGAATATGGAAACACTTCAAAACAATAATATCTTCTTTATCCAGCTCATATACCCCTCTTGGCACGCCTCTAGAATATTCTAGAAGTTTACTCCAGCCCACGCTGGCTCCAATTCATCCAATGTCCACGATTTGATCGCCTATAACATTTCCTGTATCGCTTGTAGCACTTCCTGTACTACTTCTCAATTGGTACACCAACACTTCAAACACACACATCTTCACATATAGTTCCGCAATTTGTTTTTCCGAGAGAATAGCTCTTATGAGCGTTTGAGACAGATTTTTGTCAAACCTTAGGACTTAACTTGATTGAGGGTTTCCCGAATAGCTAACGCTTTCGCAGTTAGAGCACTCTTCCATGCTAATTACCAAAAAAAAAAAACACTCTTCTATGCTTTAAGATGAAACTCTTTTTGTTTTGTATGAATGCTATAGATGGCGCATGCGATAAAGATTTTTAAAATGTGCTTTTTATGATTACGTGCACTCGAAAGTCAAAATGAAGAGACAACCAAAAACAAACCCATAATGTTATTCTCTTTATATTCCTTTCCTTTCTTACCCGAGAAAATAGTGATGAAGAAAAATAATCATCAGTGGGAGACGCAATGTATGGACTCTTTTGCTTTACTTCATCGCATTCACATGAAATCTCACTCATCCCTTTTATATTAAGAGATGAGAAATTGAAAAGTATTTATCTAACTTTCAAATTTTTATTTCTTTACGTTGTAAGATTTATTACTTAATTATATTATACTAGATTAGGTCCCGCATAATATGCAGAAAAAAAAAATTTATTTTAAAACTGATAATCCCATGTAATTAAAAAAAAAACAAAATTGAGCCATATATTACCATAAACCTGATAAACAATATTTCTAAATGAATAATAGAGTTTTAGAATTATCAAACACACAATAACAAATTTTTATTTTTCTAATTGTATATATTATGAATCTTATATATTTTTTTTATATTTAACACTTTTATTTTAGTAGTTTCTATTTTTTTCTTACTTTACCTTTTTAGTTTTATTAATTTAAATAAAAAATAACTAACAATAGAAAAATTTATATCATTACATTAACACATGTCATAATCTAAATTATCAATGATACAATATCACGATTTAATGAGTTAGAATTATCCACGTGTCATTTTCATGTTGAATGCATCCAACTTTATATAATAAGATATCTTATAATTTTTTGGTGTCCAAATCCTAGTAATCAGATCCAAGAGGCAACTATGAATCCATAAGTTGACAGAAAGTCAAAATTTTAAATATATTACAAGTGTAAAAATAATTTATGACTATTTCCATGTTTTTAATCATATTAAATGTTTTATTTTTGCTGGAGACAAATTTCTTTTCTGGATTCGTCATTGGGTCTTAATAGATATTATACATACTAGGATTTAACCCGCGCTATAATTAGCGCGACATTATTTTTCTAAAATAAATTGTTTTGAAATTCACAAAAATTGCTTTTATATGAATTTTACAATATAGCTAACTAATGATTATTGATTATAAATAAAACTGTCAATTTGTAATAATTTGTCTATTTAACCCATTTTTTCAGTGAACTAAAATATTATTCGGGCTAACCCGCAAAAACTTATAATCGTAAAAACATAACTCTAATATGCATCGTTAAAAGACTCTAGTTTTTGTGGTTAATCTACGAACTCTTAAAAAAAATATAGTTTTCTTGTATCTAACTTTTTATAAAATTAGTAAAATATTTTTTAACTTTTGTTTTGATATATATTCAAATAAAATGTAATAAATTATAGTGAAAATATAGCAAGATTTTGAATATTTTGTTTTTCTTTGAATATATGTGAATTGATTATTATTTTAAAATATATAGTATTTAAAATAATTAAGAAATGAAATAATAAATAACCTCTTTAATACAAAATATATACTTTCCATATTCTAATCAATAATTTTAAAAGACTATTATATCCTTTCCTATTTCAATTATTCTTTGTTTTTTGTTATTTGTAATGGCATTTCATGTAATAACTTACAAAACAAAGTTCATTTTTAAAAATGTCTTCTTAAATAATATTATAGAGATGTTCTTTTTAACGTACATACTTAAATTCAAAATTTAAAACCAAGATATTTGGATATGGTCTGAATAGTAATTTTTAAGGTAAGATATACTTAAATTGTAATATTTGGATATGGTCTGATCAGATTCTGATACTTTGCACCTGATTATGTCTTCTAGTAAAAAAGTTATAAAAATTACATATGAATATATATATATATGTTAAATAAACATTTACTTAAAGAGAATATTTCTACTAGCAGACAAAGATATACTATTTTAACTATCAAACCAAATCTAAATTTAAGATTTGTTTCCCAATATAAAAAAAAAATCTTAAAGTACAAATTTTTATGTGATAAGGAAAAATAGCATAAGATCTTTATAGCGCAATGCATCACACTGAGACACTCCTATAAATATTATTGCACTGCAAACCAAATAAGCACCACAAAAATCCTAATTACAAATCAAACAGAAATGAGCAAATCGGTCTTAATAGCTTGTGTCGTTGCAATCACAATTATAACTTCACCTTTTAATGTTATGATAGTGCACAGTTTAACGCCATGTGAAGAAGCAACAAATGCTTTAAAACCGTGTCTGGCATACCTTTATGCATTTTTTCCAGGTGTTATACCAACACCAGATTGTTGCAAAGGCTTAGACACCGTAAATCGTGGTGTTAAAACATATGAAGATCGTCGAGATATGTGCATGTGTTTGTCGATTGAAGCAGCAATTACTTCAGTTGATCCCCTCAAATTTGTCAATTTGCCTCAATTGTGTGGTATTACCTTATTTGCACCTGTTGGTCCAAAATTTGATTGTAACAGGTATTTCTTATATATTAAGAATTTTCTTACTTACAATTTTTGGTTTATCTTTTAGTTATATATATATATATATTTTATATATAGAATCTCTCTTTCCTAATTTTTTTTAATGTTTTCTTTTTGTGCAGCATCAAATTTTAAGGTGAAGAAGAAGAAGTAGGAATAAAAATGAAGATATTAGATAAAAAAGTTGATTTAATGTATACTACAATTCCTATAAATAATAAAACAAAACATCAATATTTTTTTTATAGATCTTTATCGGGGAAATGAGGTAGCTCACAAAAGAAAAATTGAATTTGATCAAATAACTTCTTCTCATTTTTTTAGTTAGTAACTAGCTCTTTTATATAGTTTGATGGAAACATCCTTGAGTTGACAAAAATATAGTCTATGTGGTTATGATAATGCAAACATAAAACTATTGAAATTATCGGAAACTTGTGAAAGTTTTCATTAATTTATTAATGTTTTTGAAAATTTTCATCTTCTTCATTGTTAATGTCCATTTTAATTAATTTTCTATCTAAATTTAAATCGTGAAATCTAAACCTTTATTTTCAGCTTATGATCCCATTTTAGCAAATTACGAAATCAAAATGTGCTATTCATTTCTCTTTTTTCCCATTTAAACCATACATTATATCAAAAAGTATTAGCTACACAACCCTAGCCGCCCCTCTCCATTCTCTCTTCATCTTCTTCGCTTCAGATCTTTTTTCCGGCCGACGTTGGTGAGCTTCCACAATCACAGCGTCGGTCGGTTTATTTATTTTGGCTTGGTTTATGCTTTTCTTTGTTTCTCGGTGTTTGTCCGCTTAACCTCTCCCCTTGAGGTTGCTTCTGGTGTGTCGGCGTTTCGTGGCACGTGAGGTGCTAATCTTTAAACAGCGTTGCAGATCTGCCGCTCCGGTTTCGTGTGTTGTTTTAGGATGGAGGTGGTGGCGTTCACGGAGGGTTCTTCCGGCGTGGTGGTTCTGTATCGCGGTCCAGCGACGTCGTGGTGGTTTGCATGTGTGTTGGTGCTCCGTCGTGGTGGTGCTCCGCCGCGAACACATGCGCATGTGGCCGTCGTCTCTTAACCCTCGCCGCTTGTGTTGTCCTCCTGTTGGATGTGGTGTCTTTTGTCTGCTTTGTAGTTGTTTTCGGGTTTTTTTTTTCCTTTTGTTTTTGGTTCGGTTAGTTTGGCGTTTTTGATTTCTGTAATATGTGGGTTTGTCCGAAGATCTTGTGATCCTCTCTGGTATGCGGGTTGCTGCTCGTTTGGGTCTCTTCTCCAGTCTTTGTTACAGATCTGATCGTTTCAATTACGACAGAGACGGTCCTAAAATGGTTATTTTTCCGTCTCGGATGTGGGGTTCTTCACCATCGTTGTCAACTTCTCCTTGCGTCTATCTCTCTAGATGAATAAATTGCGTCTCAGGTGATGTTTGTTTTCGTCCTTGCCTTGCCGCCTCTGTGGCTCTATTGAGCAGTATAAGCGGTTCCATTGGCGTCTCTTCCGTTTCTTTTTTGCGGTGAGGAGGGTTCTAATTTTGAATCCGTTTGGGTGTTGCTCTAGTCTTAGATTTGGGCTCTAATAATTTGATATTTGATTTTTGGATTGTATCACACCCTTATATTTGTACCAAGGTTTAATAATAATACCAGTGTTAAAAAAAAAAAAAAAACCATACATTATATATGTGATCACAAAACAAGGAATATTCAAGTTCAAAAGAGCTTCAACAAGATAGATAAAAAGATAGAAAATAAGATAGAGCAGAAGAGCTTAATTCAAGTGCAAGAAAACGTATAACGGTATAAGAAGAAAAATAATTCAAGAACACCAAGCTAAATTAATTATACTGGGGTCATAATATAATGTGTAAGATTTTCTCCAAAAAAAATAAAATATATAATGTTTAAGAATATAAGTATTCTTACACATTATAACCTAAATATAATTTTTTTCATAGATGCATCAACAATATAATAAAATTGAATAATAATTAGTATTGATATGAACTTTTAATTGAAATCTTAGCCATTAGAGTAAACGTCTTTCAAGTCATTCCTGTGAAAATAATTGTTTTAGCTGTCGAACACATGATAAGCGAGAAAATTACAACATGTACAAGATTCAATTTTCTAATTTTGTTTCATTGTTTTTCTTAGTTTAATAATTGGTTATTGAAAAGTATAACGGTAAAGTTAACACATCTAATACTTTTGCAAGATACGAATGGAAATCGTAATTCTTCTAAATTACAAATATAAAATATCTTTGTTCTTTTGTGTCGTCTATAATTTCCATTAGAAAGTCGATAACAATCCATCTAGGAGTAGATACATAAAAGCAGAATTGGTTCTGAGTTTTAAAATACCGCAAGCTAAAAACAAAATTTGCACCGTTTTACCATATTAAGTTTCGAACTTATGAATTTTTGAAAAAACTTTTATAATTTTACCACTAAACTAAAGAATGTTTTTGAAATTTAAAAACCGATTTTTTTTTTATAAAAATGAGGATGGCAAACTCAATGGGCTTGCGGGCCAGCCCTGCATAAAAGATAAATAAACTATGAGTAATGAGAAAAGCACACTCTCGAGACATGGATAGTAGAAAAAAAAACTCTGATCATCAAAGCTTTAAACAAAACCCATATAGACATCAGGGGGGAACCTAGAGCAAAAAAAAAACTGAGCAGGGGCACAATTCTATTAAGTTAAAATTAAATGCCCAATATAAATTAATATTAATTTAGATGTTGAGGAAAGAAAAAAAATATGGAGACATAATTCTATTTTAACGTTAATGCATTAACTTGAACTCTAACAAATTTGCATTGGTCACAAAATTATGAGTGGGTGCATGTGCCCCTCCTTGTGTAAGGTGGATCCGCCTCTGATAGACATGGTCATATTACGGATATCCACACAGAGATACGTACCCACAACGAGTGAGAGATTAGTTTTAGACTTGGAAAACATTAAGTTGATACATTCTAGACTTGGAAAACCATGAAGAAAATACATAATTTTGTATTGTTGAGTGAAATAAGAAAGTTGATCGGTACATTGGAAGAGGATTAGTTTTACTTTTAATTTTTTTTTTGACGTTTTTTACTTTTAATTAAGTACTTCATGTTTTAAGATTGTGTCTAATTTAAACCCTTGGTTTCTTATTTGATTTTTGGTTCATAATTTATCTTAGCTAAATTCTTGAACCACTGCTTTCTTTTGTTTCTTATTTGTTTTATGTTTTCTTTGATTGCTTAATTACTAGTTCACTATATTTTTAAATCTGTAGTGCCCTATAACCAAACCTATTTATTAATATATATGTAAACATCACACACTAAAAAATTTCAATCAAGAAGTTATAGTGGGGTGGTTCCCATTCGGGATGAGTTCCAGCCCTGTTGATTCATGTTGGGGATTGAATCTCCCTCGGATGCGGAATTATCACACTAACTCTTAGCCAAATAGGACATCATAAATGGGCTGTGTCATTCCCGATCGGAAGATTAGTCTGGGCCTGTTAAGAGTCTAAGATTACTTCTGAGTTTAATAATAATAAAAAAAACATCACACAGTAAATCTATTAACACTATGGGGACCAAATCTATTAAGAGACATTATACATATCCACATATATTCTTTCTCTTTTTTTGGTCAAGTTATAGGGCAAATCTATTTATCAGCAATACTTCTTCTTTTTTTTGACGAAACAGCAATACTTTTTTTTTTTGACGAATCAGCAATACTTCTCTTTGTTTTTATTTAGAGATATTAGCTGGCGGCTTGAATATCCAAAACATAAGATTCATACGATTGTCTATCACTTTTGGGCATGCTTCGTTTGCTCTACTTGCTAGATTCAAGTATTATTTTTTATATTACTAATAATATTTCTGGACATTCTTTTGTTTTTATTTTGAGACATAATTTGGGTGCTTGGGTACCCAGATATACGAAACACACAATAGTTTGTCCATTAGCAACATTCAAGTATTTTTGTATCTTTCTTAATATTTATTAACATTGTCTTCTTGTGAATATCATCGAAATTTGTGTGGATGATCACACTCAATGTTCATTTTTCTAAATTTATATTATTGGGAAAAAAGGAGTTTTTGTTTTCTTTTGGTTTTGCGTTATATCCAAGTTATGAGGCCAAACTCCAAGTCTAAACTAATTCTGCTATGTGGATTGAATAATACGAGATGCATGTAACATATTTTGAATGGTAATTACAAGAAAAACAAGAAGACTACAATGACGAGATAAAAACGAATAATGTGAAATTATAATTTGATTTTTTTAAAGGAGTATTTATGTTCCTTAGAAATTAGAAATTAGTAAGGGACATAATATTATGAGCGGAAAATATTTTATATTCATTTCGTTTCATAAAGAGTGTCATTTTAAGGTTTTATTTTTGTTTCACAAAAATATCGTTTTATGTTTTCAATATAATTTTGAACATAAATCTAATTTTACTTTTATTGTTTTAGTGTATTAATTAGAGAAAGAGAAATTGTTTAGTGTATTAATAAGAGATAATAATGAATTTGTAATAATTTTTTTAATATGTGTGAAATGTGTCAAAATAACATTTTTTGTGAAATAGAAGAAGTATTATTTAATACCATTCATTTTGATTAATTTTCAATGTTAAATGGATGACTCATGTCACTTATCCCAAAATCTATTGGTGTGCCCTCCATGTGAGGCGATAAAAGATCTTCAATTCTTCACATTTCATTAATCGTTTTCCAAAGTCAACAACACAATCTCTGCATTTCACACTCAGAAGCCTCCTAAGTCCTAAGGTTATTTAGTAAACGACTATATGGTAATTTGTCGGTTTTATTAGATTATATCTATCAAATTGGACCCAATTTACAACAGTGTTAATTTTTACGTCGGTCACGACAACAGTGGTTCACTTCTCCACATTCTTATTTTTGGTGGAACAAAAGAAAAAAGCAACTGATATGACAGATAACTACTTTGATAGAAATTAGCAAAATAGGAGAGGAAGTGGAAATACTTATTAATTTTAAGCATTCTTCATATTAACCGAGTCTGAAGATGATTTTGATTTGTAGCTTACTGGATTCTATTAATACTGCCACCGTATATTTACACATGAAAATTATANTATATATATATATGAAAGTAGATGAACTCTAGACAATAATATCAATAGATTTGAAAGGTAACACATGTCTACAACATTAAATTAATAGATCTAAATATTTGGAGAATATGAAAATCTATTTATTTATATATTAAGATGGCAAGACCGAACCATTTTTTTATTCCTTATCAAATTATCAAATCGACATTAAATGAATTGCATTTAAAGCATGAACACCTCAAAATACAAGGGAATTACATTAAATGAATTAACTCGAATAATATTTTAATTTATTATAAAACGAGTTAAGTAGACAGATTAGTTCTGATTGATAGTTATATGATATCTATAATCATTAGTTAAATACTCCCTCCGTTTCTTTTTAAATGTCGTTTAAGGTTTTTCACGCATATTAATAAAACAATACAATTCTTTGTTTTGCCCTTTATTAATGCACTATATAATGTGTTTACACTCATTAATGAGCTAGAAAATAGGGATAAAAGTGGAAGATTTATTAAAAATCTGCATTGAAAATGTAAAACGACACTTAAAATGAAACAAAATTAAAATCCTAAAGCGACATTCTTTAGGGTTATTGGGAGATTGATTTATGAAGATTTTTAGAGTCTAAGATTCTACTGTTATTGGTTTGTGGATTTTTACATTCTTTATAGATTCCAATGTTATTCGTTTATGGATTATAACATTCCATTGTTATTGGTTTGATGATTTATATAATCTAATCAAAATCCACTGTTATTCAAAAAGTTTGTATTTTAATGATTCTATGATTCTGTTAAAATCTAGTGTTATTGGGATATGAATTCTTTACATTTTAACTCATAAAACATGATTTTTAAAATACTACCTATATCCCTTGGATTCTCAAAGTTTGTTATAATAGAATTCTTTTATGGATTGTTTAAATACACAAAATTCTCTGCAATTTTAAAATTTTTTAAAATTCAACAAAACTCTATGCAAATTTGACAAATCTGATGACTTTTGAAATCAACAAAACTCTCTATAAATCCAACTCCCAATAACCCCCTTAAAAAGAAACAGAAGGAGTATATTTTAAAATTCAGAAAAAAAAATTTCTTAAATTTCAAAACAGTTTTTAAACAAAAATTACCGTGGACTATATAGTTAGCACAAATTGAATCATAATTCATATATTATACCGGTTGTTGATCATAATTCATATATTATACCACTCTCGAGTTTCAACAATTCTACATTTGTTGGTCATACATACGTCAAAGCTAAGCACGTTTAATAATATCATTATTTCCAGCCAAAAATATTTATTAAAAAGATGAATTAGAGAGACTTCAGACGAAAAAAAAAAGAAAAAAGATGAATTAGAGCACGAGGCCTTGGATAAAAATGAATCATACGTTGAAAGTTGAAAACAAAACAGTAACTCAGAAGCAAAACTCCATAAAACCTCTGCCCCACAAAAGCCTCTCTCATCATTAATCAATGCTTCAACCACACTTGTGTAAGAAACCTCAACAAAATCTTCTCAACTTCGTTCTTTTTCCAAGTTTCAACATTCCCCCCAAAAAAGTAGAAAGACAGCAACTTTTAATCAGGCTTCTTGAGTTTGATCAGTTTCAAAAAAGGAACAACAAGAAGTGATGAAGAAGAAGAAAGGCAACAACTTTAAGCTTCTGAGTTTGTTTCTGTTTCTGGGTTTATGCGTTGGAGACTACGGCATTGGAGTCGGAATCGGCGACGGCGGAGTTTGGGTCGGCGGCGGCGGAAACCCTAATTCCAATCCTGGCTCGGCTCCAAAGCAGCAGACAAAAGCAGCTTACAGTGCTCTTCAATCCTGGAAATCCGCCATTACAGAGGATCCATCTGGTGTTCTTAAGACATGGGTTGGTGAAGATGTCTGTTCTTACAAAGGCGTTTTCTGTTCTGGTTCGTCTGTCATCGCCATAGATCTAAACAAAGCAAATCTCAAAGGCACCATTGTCAAAGACCTCTATCTTCTCTCGGATTTAACCATTCTCCATCTCAATAGCAACAGATTCTCCGGACAAATCCCAGATTCTTTCAGAAACCTAGATTCTCTTCAAGAACTCGATCTCAGCAACAACGGATTCTCAGGCTCTTTCCCTCAAGTCACAATCTACATCCCAAATCTGGTTTACCTCGATCTCCGGTTCAACAGTTTCACCGGTTCGATTCCTGAAAATCTCTTCAACAAACAATTAGACGCGATTCTCCTCAACAACAACCAGTTCACCGGAGAAATTCCCCGGAATCTCGGATACTCTTCGGCCTCGGTGATTAATCTCGCGAATAACAGATTATCCGGCGAAATCCCGACGAGTTTCGGCATAACCGGATCGAAATTGAAGGAGGTTCTGTTCTTGAATAACCAGTTAACCGGCTGTATACCGGAATCGGTGGGGTTGTTCTCCGACATTGAAGTCTTCGATGTTAGTTTCAATTCGTTGATGGGTCATGTCCCCAATACGATCTCTTGCTTATCGGAGATCGAGGTTTTAAACCTCGCACACAACAAATTCTCCGGCGATCTTCCCGATTTGGTCTGCTCTTTGAGGAATCTGATAAATCTCACCGTTGCTTTCAATTTCTTCTCCGGATTTAGCTCCCAGTGTTCGAGAGTCAGCGTCGGGTTCGATTTCACCGGAAATTGTATTCCCGGCAAGGGTTATCAGCGGCCGCAGCCGGATTGCTCAGCGATTCCCGGCGGCGCGTTGAGCTGTCTCAGAATTCCGGCGCAGCCGCTAACGTGCGCTGCGATCGTGGGATTGAAGGTGACTTCATCTCCATGAAAATATAAAGTTGGAAGCTTTATTTTTTTTTTCTTTCTTATAATTCTCTTTTGCAAGATCTGTTATGCGATTATGCAATTCTATTAATTATTAATCAACTGATTTAGTAATAATAATTAGTAGAATTGATTACTAGAAGCTAATTTCTGATTGTCAATCCTGTTTTCTTGTAATCGGATCTTTCTGACAGGAATCAGAAAAATAATAGAAAAATGGATAACTTTTTTTGGACCCGAAAGAGCAAATATTGTTGGATGAAACTTATTATAAGAACACTCTATTCAATAAATTAAGTGATCTTCAATTAATAGATGAAAAGGAATTGGTCATGTTGTTGGTCCAAAATTGGTCTCGTCTTGCCTAACCCAATAAAGAAGAATATTACACAATAAGCAAAGGCAAAAGAATACAACCTTTTTTTTTATACATTATCAAACCATATATTAAAGATTAGGTATAATAAGAACTATGATTTAACCCGTAATAATTATTGCGCGAAATAATTTTTTTTAATAAATTGTTTTGAAATTTTAAAAATTTAATTTTATCTGAATTTTATAATATAACTAACTAATGATTATTGATTATAGATAAAGTTGTCAATTTGTAATAATTTGTCTATTTAACCCGGTTTGCAGTGAACTAAAATATTATTCGGATTAACCCGCAAAAACTTATAATCTTAAAAACATAACTCTAATATGCATCGTTAAATGACTCTAGTTTTTATGGTTAGTTTACGAACTCTTAAAAAAAATTAGTTTTCTTGTGTATAACTTTTTATAAAATTAGTAAAATATTTTTCAACTTTTTTTTTGATATATATTCAAATAAAATATAATAAATTATAGTGAAAAATATAGTAAGATTTTGAATAGATTTTTTTTTTGAATATATATGAATTGATTATTATTTTAAAATATATAGTATTAAAAATAATTAAGAAATAAATAATAAATAACCATCTTAATACAAAATATATACTTTCCATATTCTAATCAATAATTTTAAAAGACTATTATATCATTTCCTATTTCAATTATTCGTTGTTATTTGTAATGGCATTTCATGTAATAACTTACAAAACAAAATTCATTTTTAAAAATGTCTTCTTAAATAATATTATAGAGATTCAATCGGACCCTTATTCAGAACACATTTCATAGACCAAAGTAAATCCTACCGTCATGATCCAACAAGACCCATGATTCTGACTTCTCCCTGTTCGTGTATGTGGGCTTAGAACGAGAATAATGAGGAGGTGGTTCCATTTGGATTTCTTTCTTTAGAAGGTATGTTTTTCAAACAAATCATAAATCTCTAACCAATCTCTATGAAATGAATCTCTAGGCAGTTCTTAACTTAACTTAAAAAGTAACGAATTAGTTTTTTCGAAGAAAAAAAGGAGAAGATTCAGAAAGGAATTGAACGTCATTTTTTGTATAATCATAAAACATAGTTAATCAAGTTACAAAAAAAAACATAGTTTATCATCCTTAAAAAAGAAAGACCAACTAACTAGTTCACAATTTTGTGAATGCATTATTGTGTGATTATTTTTATTTTTCAATAGTTTCTGTTCATAAAAAACTTATTTTAAACTTAAGATTTATTAAAATAAAACTTCATCTTTACTAGTTTTTTTTTTTTCTAACAATACATCTTTTTATAGTAATTTTGGTAGAAATAAACTTACAATTTACAAACGAAGAAAACTACATCCAAATACAACATTTAGAAGCAAAAACGATTTTAGAAACGAAAAAAAGTGAACTTTGTAAAATTTGGAAGATCAAGCTTGATTCATATAATTCAATGGTCTTTATAGTCTTTAGTAAATTAGTAATACACGAAGTTCAGCATCTCTACTTTGTCTTCAAGTAGTTGAAGAGCTCATCCAATGCGTTGTATGAGGAGCCGATCCACATCTCGCAGAGGCTTTGAGTTTCTCTTTTAAAACAAGTGCTCTCTCCCTCATGCATGCCCCTTCTTCATCCACAATCAATCTCTTCACAGCTCTCTCGACCTTTCCTCTTTCCACTTCACCTTCCAGCTGAATCCCTATTTCCAAAACACTTTCTAAATACATTGCGTTTAACTTTTGGTCGCCCTGGAAAGGCCTGCAAATCATTGGAACTCCTTCTGCAATGCTCTCGAGTGTTGAGTTCCATCCACAATGGCTCCAGAAGCCTCCCACTGCAGGATGTCCAAGTACTTCTATCTGTGGCGCACGTTTCACAATGTATCCTCTTTCTAAGACCATCTTACTGACTTCATTTGGCAATGACTCTATCCCGTCCGAGCCAAGGATAGAGCCCGGTCTGATGACCCAGAGAAAAGGTTGGTTGCTATTACAAAATCCCCAAGCCATCTCCAATACTTCCTTGGTTTCCATTTGAGCTATAGTTCCCACGCTTATGTATATGACTGACTTTGGTTTCTGCTTGTTCAGCCAACAGCCATTCGATGCAGCCCCTGTCTTCTTCGAGTAAACTAGAAGGCGTTGAAGCTGTAATGTGAAGAGGGCCTAATGCGTACACTGCAATTCCAAGTTCTTGTTGCAACCACGACACAGAGGGGCTCTCTAGACAGCTCATCGTGTTGAAAATCATAGCGGAAGCAGTTCGTTTGTTGACTACTTCCCGGCGGATCTTTAAAACTGGCTCTAATGGCCCAAATCCTGAAGGCAATAGGTATTTGTATCGTAACGGATGCAAATTATCCACCACCTTTTCTTGCACTTCAGGATCTGTAAAATTAAAAAAAAAAAAGAGCACCCTCATTGGTGACTTTTTTGAGAGTGTCTCAACAATATAAAAAATAAAAAATAATGAAAAAACAAATGAGAGAGAAAAAACAGGAGGAGAGTGTGTCTAGACACTCAACAAACAGTATGAGACACCATATTCATACGTGTCTTCTTTTTATTTGTCCAATTTTTATTCTTAATTAAAATTTAATTATTTAATTAAATTATATTAAAAGAATTAATATTTAATTCTTAAGACACCCTCTTTAAGGTGTTTACAGATGAGGGTGGTTAGTGAAACAAGTTGGTTTCAAGAATGGTTATTAAGCTGGTTTTGGGCACCTTCCATTTCGATCAAGAACTTGTCTGAATAGAGTTTGCTAAAAACGCAGCGTGAAACATGATTTGTAGCACTTTGAGTGCTGAAGATGACATTGGGAAGCTTGAACTCCTTAGCTGCAGCTCCACAGAAGTACATGAACTCGTCGTAGATGATACAAGCAATATCATTGCCATGTTGCAACAACAACTCACCTATACAGTCCTTGAAGCTTGCCTCACTCGTTTTGTTGAGGTTTATCATAAACTCAATTGGTCCGAGTCCCTCAAGTTCAGACTTTGTTAAGATTTTTGGTATGGTGACAAATTGAAAACTAGGGAAGTTTTGCGAAGAGCTTACTTGATTAAATTGTACTTGAACAAGTGTAATTGAAAAGCCCTTTAAGTTAAGGGCTTTTCCGAGATGCATAATTGGAGTTACATGCCCTTGTGCTGGAACTGGGACTAGCACTATCCTTTTCTCCGTTTCTCTTTTCTTCATTGCTTAATCTCTCTCTCTCTCTCTAGATCTCTCTCACTCATCTCTTAATGGAGAACTACTCTAAATAAGTAATCGAAATAATTATTAAAATCCCACTTGTAATGAAATATTCCACAATCTTCCAAAATATGCCATTTTATATACTGAGTGTTTCTACCTTTTCTTGATGCAATAACCTTTCCACATGCTAACGAAACGTTTTAATAGAAGGATGAGAGTGACGTTAATTTCAAGAAAAGCTTAGCGTTTTTTTATTAGAAGGTTGGCTTTAGCATATGGTAGGTCTTGTTTTGAGATTCAGATAATTAATAAAATGTCAAGAACTTTTAGTCTTCAAATATAAAATATGCATGGTTCTCCAATCTAGGTGAAATCATGGCATCAAAGTGTTAGTGTATACAATTAAATATTATATATGTTATCTTATATCCTACTTGTATTATTTGAGAAGTACACAAATGAATATAATTTTTACCTTATTCCATGGTGAACTGCGTAATGCTCACTGTTGCTTAATGTTCATGAGATGATGGAGCTATGTTCGACATGGCAAATTAAGCTCTTTACGAAAAATTGACAAATAAGGTAATTTTTGTGGCGAAATTTAGAATGACCAAATAATTTGGTGCTGAAAAACAGTTTTTCGTTGCAATTCTAAATTTCCATAGGTTCTATTAGAATCCAAGTGTCTTCGATATGGTATGTACGTATGCCAAAAAATCTCAAAGAGTAGAATATTAACTGTGTAGAGAAACTAGAGAGATCCAAACTGAGACAATCTTTTCAGAGAGGTTGTTCTTGTTCATATCTGTTTCCTACAAAATCATGTTCCTAATCATTTCATTCGCCCTCTTCGAATAACATGTGACCATATTGTAAACCAAATTTAATATTGTTGTCATTCCTTAAATATTTCTTGCTCGTTATAAATAGGAGGAAATTGGCAAGGACACGTGGCGTGCATGGAGTTAATGATTAAGCTAGAACAAAGGCGAGACGTGAGTAGAAGAACTAGCTAATTGAAAAACAAATGAGCGGCTTAGAATCTGTCTTTCAAATCCAAACGGTCCAGATGTCATCTCACGACATTCTTGTTCGCTCCCTATTTATCGAGAGACGACGAAGTCCCCTCAGAGTTGCATTGCAAAAACATACGTAGAGAGATTAAACTAAAAAAAAAGGAAACGCGAAGAGTAAAAAGGAAGAAGAAGAAGAAGAAAAAGAGATCGAGACAATGTCGTGGCAAACTTACGTTGATGAACATTTGATGTGCGATGTCGGCGATGGCCAAGGCCACCACCTCAACGCCGCCGCCATCATCGGCCATGACGGTAGTGTTTGGGCTCAGAGCGCTAATTTTCCTCAGGTTATCTTCCTCCTCCTCGAATCGTTTATATTCGCGTTTCATGTTGCGTTTGGGGCCATGCATGACGATCGTTTCGTGTTTCACGTTCTTAGATGCCGATTTGCTTTCGCTAATCCTTGGAATTTCTCTATGATCGGATCATGTTTTGGTTTGGAACTTTGGATAGGTTCAAATTTCTTCGCACAATCAGAACATTTATTGTTCCATTTCGTTGATCGTAGATTCCATCTAGAGAGATATGATTTTGATACTTAGCCATTTACATCCGTTTCGCATGGATATTTTGGAATCCAAAACGGATTAGCAGTAGTCTCAAGATGTGTACCTTGGTCCTCAAGTTATCTCCAATATGCATGTTTATAGATGAACAAATCATCTTTTGTGATTTCAACATTTTCTTCCTGGTTATGTATAACTTGGATCAAATTCCTGATTTTGGATATGCATCGATCGTTCAACGGTTCGTTTGATTGGATATCCTAATTAAAAATCTGATGATTCATTCTTTACAAACAGGTCAAGCCTCAAGAGATCACAGACATCATGAAGGATTTCGATGAGCCGGGTCACCTCGCTCCCACAGGCTTGTTCCTCGCAGGGCAAAAGTATATGGTCATCCAAGGCGAGCCTGGTGCAGTCATCCGTGGCAAAAAGGTAATTAAACAGAAACATTACCATTGCACTCCACATAGAGTCTAATTAAGGCCTTTGATTGTTTGTTGGCTTTGCATTTGCATTTACATTTAAGATTGTGAGTTTTGTTAGAAAAACTATACATTAAATGTAAAAAAAAATTTGCAAAAGATAACAAACAGTTAAGGTGTAGAATCGAAAGAAAAAAAGATTAGTAGAATCAACTCTTGCAAAAATTGTAAAATATAATTGGCATTTGGTTTTCAAACTAGAGAGACCTTTTTGTGGGATTCTTATTGAAACTTGTGCAGGGAGCTGGAGGAATCACGATCAAGAAAACAGGACAATCAATGGTGTTTGGTCTGTACGAAGAGCCAGTGACTCCAGGACAATGCAACATGGTCGTCGAGAGGTTGGGTGATTACTTGGTCGAACAGGGTCTCTGAACCTTTTAGAATGATTCATTATTCTTGTTCCAACTCATTAAATCATTGTTTCACATTTTTGTTTATTTGTTTTTGGTTGAGTGCATGTTTATTTTTTGTTTTCTAAGTTTAATTTTGGGTCTTTCTGGTTTCTACCTTAGCAAAGTTTAAAAGAAAGCTAAAGCCTAAGGTTGCAGATAATAACACAAAAGAGAAACCGAAACTTAAGACTATTTTCCTCTTTTTCTTGGTATCGTGATTTTATCTTAACATTTATTTTTTGCGTGTAAGAAACTCATGTGTTTCTGATAATTATCTGTACAAAACATTCTTTTTATTCAAACTAGCAAAATCATCATAGATATTAGATAGTCCCTAATTAGAGAAATTTATTATTTTCGCGTGTTGCAAAAAAAAAAAGATCAGGGAAAATGTCTTTTCGCATCAAACGGACACACAATTCATTATTTGCTGCTAAAGAATCATGTGCACTCTTCTCCTTCTCCTTCTCCTTTCCATTGAGAACCACATTGTTATTATCATCACTGCTTTTGTTTTGCCCATCAGAACTTGTAAAAATCTATAAAAAAAATAAAGCGTAGAAAACCACATTTTAATTGTGTGTCTTGTGTTTCTTCTGAACTGTGAGGAAGATGGGCTTCTATCTCTACATCTGGGCCTACAACTTGGGCCTGTTTTGTCAAGGTTTCAAATGGACCAAAATTGAGTCCAATAACAAAATGGAAGTCATGACAAAAAGGAAAATACGATGTGTCATTGGTTACTTACTTACGCAAAAAGAGTCGAAAGCCCTAGAGAAGTAAGAGGAGCCGTGAATCATCAGATACAGTATAAGCAAGAGAAAGAGAGAGAGAGAGAGAGCAATTGAGAGAGAGAGAGAGCAATTGAGAGAGAAAGAGAATCTAAGAGAACAACGAAGGAAGTTCGAGTCTTCTTGTCATGTATTATGATTCAAGTCTTTAGAAGTTTACCACCAACGAACTTTTTGAAGTCAAACAAGGCTACTCTTGACAGACTTTATATGGCAAATACTTTGCCTAATCATGTCCATTCTCAGCTTAAGGTGTATTCGTTCATAATGCAAGATTCAAGATTAATTAATCAGAATGAAGATGACTTCTTAAAGTTAATCGCAGATTTGAGCAATCTCAACATAATAATGTGCCATTTGATCTTTGATTTTGTGTTTAAAAGCATGATCTCATTGCACAAAAAAAAGCACTATCTCCACTTTCTCATATCCTCTTGTTTGAATCAAAGATTATAACAATTCATTGTATTGTTCCCTTATTAAAAAAAAAAAAAAAAACGAAGAATAAGGCAGACTTTAATCTGCTATTGAAATATTGTATTCAAATGTACATTGCTTTAATTGAGACCGCTATCACAATATCACGGTTGAACAATCAAAACGAGATTAATCTAAACCAAAATCTAGGCAAATCCTTCAAATTTTGTGAAAAGCTGGGTATTCCAAAGTCTAAAGCCACCTTAACTTTGACTAAAAACACTATGATTATTGAAAGTGATGGGGCAGAAGTAAATGCAATGTTGGGTGTAACGCAATAATAGTATATGATTGAGATCTGCAAAGAGAATATCCACTCTGTATTCGGAGAGAAGTAGAGAACGAATGATGGGCACATTCTGGCATCCCTCAACTTCTCTTTTCTGCCGGATAAATAAAATATACACTTTTAATTTTCTATCTATAACTATTTATTCAATCTAGTTTCCAGCTCATGATTTCATACGTGGAAACTTTAAATCTGAATCGTTATATTAAAACATAAATTTTCTTACAAAAAATATAATAAAACATAAATTTCCTTACACACGATAACAAATTATTATTCTCTAATTTTATATACTATAATTTTTATATAGATTTTATAATTTACATTTTTTTCAATTGTATAGTTTCTACTTTTTATCTTGCTTTACTTATTTATTATATTTTATAGATTTTACTAGACTAGGTTCCGCGTGATACGCTGATGAAATAAAAAAAAATTTAAATTCTAAAATTGATAACCCGCATAATTATGATCTATATAATTTGATTTTAAAGTAAAACACTCATTTATTTATCCAGAAATAACATTTTTTAATTCACAATTAAAAATTTTTAAAATTGATTCAGATTACCCATAAACGATTTTTTTCCCCTTCATTTTCAAAATTTTCAAAATGATTTTTTTTCCCTCCATTTTGCATTCACATTCTATGATTTTAGTTTTCTTTTATTTCTACTTACATATACCATTTTGTGACTAAATTTATTTTTATATCTTTATGCGTATCTTATTAGTTATACTAGCAATCTAAAAGGCCACACCGACTGGCTTGAGAAAACTAAATGCAATTTAGTGGTTGCGGCGACAATGATTGGTGCTATGAATTTCAAGGTAATGGTTAACCCTCCAGCCAATGTTAGCTAGATTGGCGACGAGAAGTCGCCTAAGGTAACTCATAACACCAATTGAACTAATAAAACCATTGTCTATCCCATCGACCCTTGTGACCTCTATTGGGGAACTTCGGTAATAGGGTGTGGCACTAATGTACCGTCCCCCTATTATTGGATGGTTATCAGCAGTAACGTGGTCTTTGCCACTTCCATGGGTGTCATCCTTCTCGCGGTCAGTGGTTTGAAACTCATGTATATATGTGTGGTGCAGCTTTGTATCGGTCAAATGGTTGATTTGGATTATTTTTTTTTTGTTTTTTTTTTTGAAAGAATTGACTTAGATTAGTTCAAGATTGGTATAGAAATATTGACTCGTACTTGGCTGTTTGATTGTACTTAAGGATTACTAATATATAACTAATTAACAATTTCTTAAATTTGATTTACATGAAACCGGTTCATGATTATGATAATGTAAGTCTTTATGATGACGGCCATATTTTGTATCTCAGCGTCTTTTTTCTTGGATGTGTTGTTAGTCCATCCACGGGCTACCAACATCCCTCTTTTGTATACCCAAATGGCGTATTTAGCATTTAATTTGGGTTTGT
>PKML01010272.1:127789-145380 GCA_002933935.1 Eutrema yunnanense | reverse complement strand
GAATGAAAAAATCGCTACAAGAAAACAATCAATTTGCAATGGAATTTGCGATGGATAAAATCCGTCGCAAATTTGCGACGATTTTGCGAGCGATTTGCGAGGGCTTGATTAGTCGACGCAAATTGCGACATCTTTGCAACCTATTTGCGACGAAATTGAGAGGGACCGTTTATAGTCGCAAATTCGTAGCAAATTTGCGACGGAAATGCGAGGGATTTGCTAGAGCTTGTCTATAGTCGCAAATACCTCGCAAATTTGCGAGGGAGAACGCGTCGCCGCAACTTCGTTGCAAATTTGCGAGGAATCTGCGAGGGATTAGCGTGGAATCTGCGAGGGATTAGCGAGGAATCTAAAGGTCGTCGCAAATCCGTCGCAATTTTCCGAGGGAAACTTAACGTCGCAATTTGCGAGGGATTTGCTACGGAAATTTGCAAGGGATTTGCTACGGAAATTTGCAAGGGATTTGCAACGCCTCTAGTTAGGTGGAGTTAGGTGAGGTTGATGGACCACGTTTTAAGGGAAAATTAATTTCCATCGCAAAGATGTTGCAAATCCCTCGCAAATTCCTTTTTCGTAGCAAATCCGATGCAAATTTCCGTAGAAAATTCGTCGCAAATTTTGCAAGGGATTTGCAACGCCTCTAGTTAGGTGGAGTTAGGTGAGGTAGATGGACCACGTTTTAAAGGAAAATTAATTTCCATCGCAAAGCTGTTGCAAATCCCTCGCAAATATCTTTTCCGTAGCAAATCCGATGAAAATTTCCGTAGCAAATCCGTCGTAATTTTTTTTGAAATTCTATAAATACGGATCACGTTGAGAGCTCATAACACAACAACTTCGAAAAAAAAAAAAGAAAGAAAAAAAAATTGAGAAATAGATTTTGAGTGGTGGGTGTTTAAAAATGTCTTTGGGGCACGAAATATATGCATTGCGATCATGGATGTACAATCAAAGAGATCCAAGGACGGGTGAAGTGACGAAAGAGTATCGGGACGGGTTGCGAGCATTCATGTACCAGGCGACAAACCAACCATGTGCGACTCGTGACGGTAAAATTTTATGTCCATGTAGAAAGTGCAAGAACACCCAATATGTGGATATTGATACTGTGAAGAGGCATCTATATAATAGAGGATTTAAGCCAAACTATTATATCTGGTTTTCGCATGGGGAAGGTTGTAGTGTTGATGCTGGAAGTAGTAGTACGAGTCATGGCGTTGATCAACCTAGTTATAATTATGGTAATTATAATGATGGCATGATCATTTAATCAGAAATATTGATAAAGGGTATCAACAGAGAAATATGTTTCATGATATGGTTACAGATGCATTTCATGAAAGTACAACTGCATTTGCTGATGATAATACTAGGGAAGAACCCAACATAGAAGCAAAGCGTTTTTATGATATGTTAGACGCTGCGAAACAGCCCATCTACGATGGATGTAGAGAAGGGCAGTCTAAACTATCATTGGCATATAGGATGATGACAATTAAAAGTGATCATAACCTAAATGAGATTTGCATGGATTCATGGGCTGAGCTAATTAAAAAGTATTTGCCACAAGATAATATTTCCGATGAGAGTTACTATGAAATATAGAGGTTAGTTGCGAGTCTTGGGTTACCATCAGAAATGATTGATGTATGCATTGACAATTGCATGATTTTCTGGAAAGATGATGATAAGTTGCAGGAATGTCGATTTTGTGGGAAGCCGAGATATCAACCAACTCTTGGAAGGACCCGCGTTGCATACCAACGTATGAGGTACTTGCCAATCATCGATAGATTAAAACGGTTATACCTATCAGAAAGGACATCGGCGGCAATGAGATGGCATGTACAACATACCATGGAGGATGGGGAGGTTACTCATCCGTCAGATGCAAAGGCGTGGAAACACTTTCAGAATGTACATTCAGACTTTGCTAACGAGAGCATGAATGTATACCTTGGCTTATGCACCGATGGATTTAGTCCATTTGGTATGTCTGGGAGACAATATTCTCTATGGCATGTCATATTGACGCCATACAATCTTCCTCCGGAAATGTGCATGCCACGGGAATTTTTGTTCATGAGTATTCTAGTACCTGGTCCTAAGCATTCGAAGCGATCCATTGATGTATTCCTCCAACCTTTGATTCATGAGTTGAAACAGTTGTGGTATACAGGTGTTCGCACATTCGATTATTCGTAGGTAAGGAACTTCAAGATGTGTGCTGTGCTATTGTGGACCATTAGTGATTTTCAGGCGTATGGAATGTTATCGGGGTGGACTACGCATGGAAGGTTATCTTGTCCATACTGTCATCGTCGGTTTCTTCCCATGCATCATCCGCATCGTAAGAACAAGAAGTTGTTTAGGAAGAACAAGGTCGTGCGTGTCCCCCCCTCCCCCCCGTCTATCTTTCAGGGAATGATTTCTTTGAGCAAATTTATTCTTACGGTGCTCAAGAAACATGTAAACGTGGGGGCAATTGGCACACTAAGGCAAACATGTCTGACGGATATAACGTTTCTCACAATTGGCACAAACAAAGTATTTTTTGGGAACTGCCATATTGGAAGGATCTCCTATTACGGCATAACCTTGATGTGATGCACATCGGAAAATTTTTTTTTGATAACATCATGAATACGATTTTGAATGTCCAGGGAAAGGAAAAGACTAAAGAAAATATGAAATCAAGGTTGCACATGGCCGAAATATGTGTAAGAAGTGAGTTGCATATTACACAAAACCGAAAAATTTCGATTCCAACTTTTCGATTGTCTAGGGATGTGAAACGAGCGTTGTTTGACTGGATTGGTTCATAAGTAAAGTTTCATATTTGCAACGGATTTGCGATGGATCCTTGATATGCGATGGATTTGCGACGGATCCATCGCAAATCCATAGCAAATTTGCAACGGATTTGCGATGGATCCATGATTTGCGATGGATTTGCAACGGATCCATCGCAAATCCGTTGGAAATTCATAACTTTTAGTTTTTAGGGTTTATGATTTAGGATATACGTTTTATTATCATAATGAAGTTGACGGTTTATAATCTCAAGGTTTATAATATCATAAGAGTCATGATCATAAACATATTTTCCGAAAATATTCTGATTTTGATGGTACGAGCAATGTTAAACTTCTCTATATATTCATAAACAACATATATGGATATATGACGTTCATTTTATCATACGGAGACATCTCCAAATATTTGGGGTTTATGAATGCACATCATCAAATAACTTTAGAAATCTGATTTTTGAGATTCACTTTTAAAACTGTTAGACACGTGTCACGTTTTTTTCCTTGCGGGAAATAAGGAATGAAATATTTGCTACGGAATTGCTAGGGATCCGTCGCAAATCCAAAGCAAATTTGCAACATATTTGCGATGGATTTGCGACGGATCCATCGCAAATCCATGGCAAATTTGCGATGGATTCGCGATGGGTCCATAGCAAATCTATCGCAAATCGAGGATTTTTTTTTTTAAATTACATTATAATACATATAACACATTATTCGGAATCGTTTTCATATTCATTTTCAGACATATTGGAGTGTTCACTATGCTCATCATTGTCTTCTCCGCTATCTTTCTCCTCGAACTCGTCAGATGCGGCTGCATCTTCACTTGAATCATCCACGACGTCTTCAACTTCTCTGTTTTGTGGATCGATATGTATGATATCTTATGTTGATTCGACTGCGATGGAGACTTCTCCGACTCTTTCATTTTGCATAGCATCATCGATGCCTAACCCAATTATACGGCCTCTTGGGTTCACTTTTATCACCGATAACCATGTCTCACGTCTTTGCTTAATCTGGGGATATGGAATGAAACACACTTGTTCTGCTTGCAATGCTAGGATGAAGGGTTCGAACTTGGAAAAACGTCGGTTTTCATTGTCATCGATCACCCCTAAGATGTTTGCGTGGACCCCTCGACCGACTGTTGGATCGTACCAATCACATTTGAATAAAATGCATTTCAAACCGATAATTCCAGGATATGTGACTTCTATAATTTCTTGCAAGACGCCGTAGTAGTCGTTTTCACCTGGCACATGGATTCCATAATTTGTGGTTGACCTTTGAGAGCCATGCTTATATGTATGAAATGTGTATCCGCGAGTGAAGTACATTGGGGCAGTAGTGATCTTCGCAATTGGTTCAGGAAAGCATTCTTTGTCTCCTCCCAAGTAGTCAACGAACCAGGAGGCAACTGCTTCAGCCAGTAAGTAGCTTCTTGATATATCATGGTTTTACCCTGTTTAGGCCATGATATAAGTCCTTTTTATAGAGTCTTTCTAGTGTTTTGTTGTCTTTTAGAGTCTTTTACAGGTTATAGCATGTTTGGAGCATAATTGGAGATATTGGTGTTTTCTAGAACATTCTGGAGCGAAGCAGAAGATCCGTGTAGCTGAGACATCAAAATCACCTGAGTATCGATCGATACTGCCTAGTATCGATCGATACCCGTCGAGGAAACAGAAGGATCGCAACTTATTGAAGAGTTGAAGAATTGCAGAATTGGCCCAGAAGACTTTGATATTTACAAGATGGCCCAGAACGTGTTTTAGCTATATAATTAGGTTTTTCAGCCACTTTGTTGGCTACGCTTTATTTCTACGCTTTATTTTACTTTGGTTTGAGAGAGACAAGTCTGAATCTCCCTTTGTCCGAGATCAGATCTCAAAACCTCTTGTTACTCTTTCTATTTTATTGATGATTTATTCAGTTATGTTGATTGTTTCATTCTCCATGTCTGAGTAGATCCACTTTAGGTTCAGGGTTTTCAGAAGGGTTTTCTCTGAATGTTAGGTTGATTAGTTTATTAGGATTCACCATCTGAATTAGTTCTTCACCATAGGTTGTGTTCAAAGCTAATTCTAGGTTGACGAATCTGCAACTTAGATCTTAGGATAATTGATTAGGCACGACAGTGCGATTAATTACCTGATAGAACCTAGGGTGAGCAAATTCATTATTCGCAAAGAGATTTGGTTTAATTGATTTATGAACATATCAAACCTGAACTTTAAAGCTGATTTAGACTTTAGGATTCGCAAAGAGATTTGGAATTCCTAGGATTTAGATTTAGATAATTCTCGCAACGACAGTTGGTTAATTATACCTTAGTGATTTGAGTTCAAGAACTGCGCTAAATCTGAATCTTGTTAGTTAGTTTATCTGCATTCATTGATTTCCTGAGAAATACCATGAGCCTATCCTTCTCCAATTGAATTACAACACTTTTAATTTCTGCACTACTTTCAATTTCATCCTATTTGCTTAGCTTGATTTGACACTATACAATCTATTGAGAGATCTCCGTGAGTCTTTGTGGTTCGACCCCTAACTATATTACAATTACTGCTTTAGTACTGTTAGGGTATTAATTTGAGCATATCAAATTTGGCGCCGTTGCCAGGGATTAAATTTCGCCTTTAGATTTTAGCTGTCGAGTTTCGACTAAGTTCGTCGGTATCGATCGATACTCACTAGTATCGGTCGATACACAGGCGATTTCTTTGTTGATATCGATCGATACCAACGAGTATCAATTGATACTCAACGTATTTTGTTTGGTTACTTACGATCTAGTGTTTTGTTTTCAGGTGTATGCATGTTCGTGAAACTAGAAGCAACAAGAGCACTCAGCTAGTTGAACTGTCATTGGAACAACTAGCACTTGTGGAACGCACAAACAGAAAAGCAAAGCAAATATCAGGGATGAACAACACTGTGATTTTAAGACCTGATGAGGCTGGGATTCTGAGAGACCAAGAGGGTCACGTGTGCAATGAAGGAGGGCATCGGCTTAATGAAGCTGGAAACGTCGTTGTCCCTCCTGCTACTGTTATTGAGATTGTCGTGCCAGCTGGGCGCGCCAACGTTGGGAATGCTGCAGGTGATCGAGTTAGGACACTTGGCGAGCACAACAGACCTGATCAGTTCTATGCCAATCGATCTGCGATTCGCATCCCAACTTTTCAGAGGAACGACTTCGAGCTGAAGCCTGCGTACTACGCTCTTGTGAGTCAGAATCCTTTCCATGGCCTATCTCATGAACATCCCATGGATCATATCGAGAGGTTCGATGATTTGGTCACTGGTATGAAGTACAATGGAGTACCCAATGAATTCCTCTTCTGCAAACTTTTCCCATATTCTCTTAGTGAGGACGCTGCTTATTGGCTAAAGCAGTTGGCTCTTGGTTCGCTAACTACATGGGATGAGACGAAGAATGCATTCCTGTGCAACTTCTATGATGATGCGAGATCCGAAGAGCTCAGGAACAAAATTTCCCAATTTTCTCAAGGTCCAGCAGAAGGACTCAAGGCTACTTGGATTCGCTTCAAATCATATCAGAGAGATTGTCCGCACCATGGGTTCAATCAGGTTCAGCTGCTGGGCACTTTCTACAGAGGGATTGATTGGAGGTACCAGATGGCTCTGGATACTGCGAGTAATGGGAACTTCAACACCAGGTATCCAGATGATGCAGTCGTGCTGATTGAGAACTTGGCCTCTAGCAATAGCACCAAGAATGCTGATTTCGAGCGGAAGAAGCAAGCTGGAGGAATTGATGGATCACAGATTGCTGCAGTTCAAGCCAAGCTGGATATTTTGATTGGGAAGTCGAAGAAGGATGTACACTTTTCTGATGAAGTCAATAATATCGGTGGAGATGAACTGGAAGATTGTAACTACGTTGGTGGTTCTGGATTTCAGGGTCAGCAATTTGGGTACAACAACAACCGGAACTTCAGCAACAACACTCGCGATTACGGGAATTCTTCGTACCAGCCCATCTCTCCAAAGTCTACCGAGAATAAGATGGAATCCATGTTTGAGCAGATTTTTCAGGGACAGCAAAAACTACAAGTGGATTTCAATGGAAAGATTGACCATCTGTACACTGATCTCAATGGGAAAATTGACCACTTAAATGGGAAGATTGAAGCTGTCAACCTTAGTAAGAGGAAGCTGGAAACTCATGTCGCTCAGACCGCATCAGCTGTGCATAGACATGAAGGTTTTCTTCCAGGGAGAACTGAAAATCCAAGAGCACACGTCAATGCGATTTCCTCAAGTGCAGAATATCTCGATGAGGATCCTGAAATCGCCAAAGCATCGATCGATACTCCCAAGTGTCGATCGATGCCGGTTACAATTCTGAAACGGGATACTTCCAAAACCCGTGTATCGATTGACACCCCATTGGTATCGATCGATACTGAGGCAATTTCTGGGGAGACACCTGAGATTTCGACTGTGGTGCCTAAAATAGTTGCAGAGAGAGTCTACAAACCCAAGATACCTTTTCCTATACCTCATATTATGACAAGGAAGGAATGGGAAGATGCCATATGCAAAGCTTTGTCGGATAAATCAGTTATGGAGCTTCCTTTTGATGATGATATATCTGCCAAGGACAATTCAACAGCGATAGCATCGATCGATACCCTACATGGTGTCGATCGATACCCCTCGCAGAACGAGCCAGAAATTGTGGAAACACCTGAGTTGATCCAAGAAAGAGTTCGCAAGCCCAAGAAGCTGAATCATGTTCCTAAACACTTTAGAGATCCCATCTCTCCAAAGCAGCTACGTGGTTTGGAGAAGATGGTACGAAGGATCTCCAATGAATCGTCTTTTGAAGAAGCTCTAGAGTCACGTCCTCTGCTAAGTCACTTCAAATATTGTAGAGAAACTGAGGAAGAGATTAAAGCACTCTTTATTAAGGCCAGAGGTACACCACCTCCACTGAGACAGTTGACCCAAAGGGAAGATCCAGGGAAATTCGCGGTTCCATGCTCTATCTCTGGATTTGAGTTCAAAGAGTCTCTCGTTGACTCAGGGCTAGTGTCTATGTCATTTCAAGGGCAATTGCAGAACGGTTGGGCGCTGATATTCGATCTTCAAAGGTATCTATCACATTCGCGAATGACTCCACCTCACTTCCATACGGTACAATCTCTGCCTTGCTGGTCAAAGTAGGAGATTGTCTGGTGCCGACTGATTTTCAGGTTGTGGAGATGAGTGCGATATCTTGTATGCCTATACTCCTGGGACGACCATTTATGGCTACTGCTGGCGCAATCATAGACAAGCCTAATAAGAGAGTCTCTTTCTCTTAAATTGACGGAAGGGACTATTATGATATCATTCCCCCTAGGAGTGCTCCCACACCTATCTCTAGCATCGAGGTTATCACAGGAGAGTTGCTAGCAATTGATATTTTGGAAGAGCCTCCTGATGAGCCTACTGTCGCAAACATTTCAGCTGAACCGCCCAGCATTTCCAAGGAAGTTGTCAAGAAGGCTACGACAACAAAGAAGAAGAAGGCCAAGAGCAAAAAAGTCAAGAATCCCCATGTCACTTTAATCCCTCAGAAGAGTGATGGGAATTTGATTGACTTTAAGGTCAAGTGCAAAGGAGTTTCGAAGCCATTCTCTAAGGCTAGAATTCTTCTTACTTCGGAGCTGAAAGAGAAAGGACATGAGTTTGTGGAAGGCATGTTGAGCAAAACTCTGAAGCTAGCAATGTCAAGTTGTGGAGCCTGCTTTGGTGCAAGCTCTCACTCTTATCCAGCCTGAAAGGCGTTACAGTCAAGCTATTGACGTTAAACGAGCGCTTGGTGGGAGGCAACCCACTGGTGAGTCTGTATATAAACCTTTTCTTTCGTTTTTGCGTCTTGTGTAATTTAGTGAATCAGATAAACGAGGAGAAACGAACTTACATCGACCAGATCGCCTCTGTATCGATCGATACCCATCGCGCAGGTAAGTCCTCTTTAAAACCCTTGGGTTTTCTTTTCTTCTTAACAGTACCCATCGATCGACACACATCCGAAACCTAATCCCAAAAATCACCAAATCTTTGTTTCTTCAAGGATTTGACTGACTCCAGTGCCTAATCTTTTTGGATTTTCATCCTCTATCTATTTCTATCATCTATCCATCTGATATGCGAGGTATGGCACACTAACTCCTCTTTTTATATCGAAAGAGCACAAGGTTTGGTTTTCATGATTTCTGTTTCTTTTCACACGTTTTCTTGGGCAATGCTTGCCAGATAAGTGTTTAGAACAGATTTTCGAACCCCCTTTGATCTAGTTAGTTTGAATTTTGGACGGATTTGATGGATTTTGAGATTCTGGTTCGCAAATCGCCAGGGTATCGATCGATACCCTACGTGCAGTTATGGGATTTTGAGAAATTTGATGCTGATTGTTGCTGTGTTCTTTGTCTTTGATTGCAGATGAATACTCGAAAGCGAAATCGAACGGATGATGCATCAAGCTCCAACCCGCGCCTAAAAGAATACCACATGTTTCAACGTGTCAAGATTTGGGATGGAAGACATTGGCGGATGGGTGTAGTGAATGGTTGCCTACGCAATGACCACTACAAAGTGCAGGTTGATGGAGCTTCAGAATATCTTGAGCTTCCACATGATTCTTTGCGCGAATTCCCACCACCACCGGCGACATAACCTTTACTACCACCCACTGCTCCTGCTGATCCTGTAGCTCCTAACATCACATGTAGAGCTCCTTGGCCTAAGAGGAACGAGAAAGCCAGGATTCCTTGCAATCGAGTTTGGGAAGGAACGGACAGGGAAATCGCTGAGAGCACATACTGCATCTACAGGCCTGTCTCTGACAACTGGGATGAGTACGATAAATTGCATTACAACGGATGGCTTGGCATTGATGTGCAGCCCACTCGATTCGTTGATGGAGTCGCCATGCGTCGTTTGGGTATAGATGGTGAGGGACAGTGTTTACTTGGGAGGATTGGTCTAGGCACTATTGCCACACAGCCGTACGATCTATTTCCTGACTTAACCTTCATGATTCGCGGAGTGAGGTACAGGCTGCCCCTTCCTGATTTATGTGATATCTATGGCTTTCAAAGAGCCTTTAGGAGAGTTGCGCTTCCTGCATCACACCCTGACATACATAGCTTCTGGTCGCATTTTGGGACTGGTGTTTATCATTCTAGGACATCCACTCAGATGGATGTGCGTCACCCAGTCCTGCGTTGCTTGGTTAGGATTCTGAGCAACACTCTTCTGTGCAAGATGGAGCCCAACAAGATGAGAGTCTCTGAGCTTTTGGTGATGGCCTTGGCTATTAGAGGCGTCATTCCATGAGAGGATTATGAGTGGTCTGAGCTTACAAAGGTCAACCTAGGAGCTGTTTTTGCACATCACTTGGTCTCCTTGAAGACCAAGCCTTTTGTAGGTAGGAGCACGAGGGGCACAGCTAGGAAGACCGAGTCTGTTGGGAGTCTTCTCACTCCTATCTTCCAGCACTTTGGGATCGGTACTGCGAGCTGCTCTATCTCCACTACACGCCTTCTAATGGATGAGCAGCATTTGCAGAACCTGAGGTGGTTGAAACCTCAGCGACGTTGGTATTTCTCTACATCTGGTGGAGATTTTCTGGTTCAGCTGCCCAACAGAGGGCTGGCAGACATTGGTGACACTCCACAGCAGCTGCGTTTTGAGCCTGCTGAGGATCTATTGATAGCTGCACCTGCTACTCGACGTCGTGCACCTGTCACTAGAGCTCCTGCTATTGCTGAGGATGAACCGGTACCTAGCCTTGTTGGAGGTCGACCTCGACGTGCGCAGCATCATCCATCTTCCGCGAGTACTTTCGCTCCACCACCTGCGATTCCGATGGATACTGACACGTTTCAGAGGTACGTGGCTGAGAGTTTCCAGAGCATTGCTCCATCTCGCCCGCGCTCACCATCCGGAGAAGGACCATCTAACACCGCTGGAGATGATGATTCTAATGAGGATTAGTCCTCTGTTCTATCTGGTTCATTTTTCTTTTTCTTTTCTTTTTTTTTCTTTTTTTTTTCTTTTTTTTTTTCTTTTCTGTTGAACTTATGTCGGTGTTTGTTTTTGTACTTGAACGTTTTTTGGATTTATGTTTGATCTACTGTGTTGCTTTTAACCTGTTTTTGAGTGTTCCTAACAGTGCTAACATCTAAAACAATGGAACGCTTTCTCTGGTTAAATGACTCGACACCGCTGATTTTAAATCATTGTGTCGACATACAGTTGGTATCGATCGATACTGTCTAGTATCGATCGATACCCTGTAAAGGTACGGTTCCTAATTTTCATAATCCACTCAGTTCATTTGTTTTCTTTCACCAACTCTAGGCTAGATAACACTGGGGACAGTGTTGTTCAAGTCTGGGGGAGGTGTCTGCTGACATTGTGTTTGTTTTTCTCAGAGTCAGTCGTTTTATTGAGTCAAAATTGTTTTTATTAATTCAAAACTTGTTGGAGATGATGATCATGTGCTTGAATTGTTGTTTTGGTTTTGTTTTTGAGTGACCAGTGTTGCAGGATCAGCTCTAGATCGACTAATGAAAAATCCAAGGACTGACCAGTTGACTAGAAAACATCCATGTCTCCAGCAGAATTCTTCTGAAGCCTGAGCCAAATTTTTGCACTTCATCGATGTGGTTAGTGTTTAAAGAGCTTGATTCATCATTCATATCTGATAAAGGAACCCACGTGTTTAGAGTTATGGTATCTCTCTCCCCTGTTATAAGTTGATAAATAAGAGCATAAAAGATTGAAATGATTTCCTTCTGAGTAGAGGGCTAGGAAAATTTCCAGCGATCCCATTATTTTACTTAAGAGGGGATGATCACACAGAGGATTGGAAGCGAAGCTAGGATTTTCCTATGATGCCATTATTCGCCTACATCCTTTGATACATAGATAGAGAAGAACCGGGGATTCGGTGTTAAACACCATCAATACTCGCGTTTCGGACCTTGATGTGTATGTGCAAGATCTAAAAAAAAAAGAGAACATAATAAGAAATAAGTCTGGGGGAGAGAAAGTGATACAAAAAATGTGAAAAAGGGTGGTTCCTTGTCATGATATCGTATGGTAAAGAATCTAGAAGGTTCTTGAATATTGGCTGCAGCGATGAAGGCTTTACTTGAACAAAGCTGTGGGATAATGTGTGGAGTCTGGGAAAGCTGCGAATGTCTACGGAGAAGTACATGGTGGTTAGATCAAAAGCTGATTAGGTGACATTTGGGTACTTGGGAAGAGGGTCATTTCGATGGTTCGTGAACAGGTTAGTCTCTACGTTTTCAAACCTCTTTCTCTGGTTTAGTCTTCTATTTGCTTGAGGGCAAGCAAAGGCTAAGTCTGGGGGAGTTGATATATCATGGTTTTTACCCTGTTTAGGCCATGATATAAGTCCATTTTATAGAGTATTTCTAGTGTTTTGTTGTCTTTTAGAGTCTTTTACAGGTTATACCACGTTAGGAGCATAATTGGAGATATTGAAGTTTTCTAGAACATTCTGGAGCGAAGCAGAAGATCCGTGTAGCTGAGACATCAAAATCACCTGAGTATCGATCGATACTGCCTAGTATCGATCGATACCCGTCGAGGAAACAGAAGGATCGCGACTTATTGAAGAGTTGAAGAATTGCAGAATTGGCCCAGAAGACTTTGATATTTACAAGATGGCCCAGAACGTGTTTTAGCTATATAATTAGGTTTTTCAGCCACTTTGTTGGCTACGCTTTATTTTTCTACACTTTATTTTACTTTGGTTTGAGAGAGACAAGTCTGAATCTCCCTTCGTCCGAGATCATATCTCAAAACCTCTTGTTACTCTTTCTATTTTATTGACGATTTATTCAGTTATGTTGATTGTTTTATTCTCCATGTCTGAGTAGATCCACTTTAGGTTCAGGGCTCTCATAAGGGTTTTTCTTGAATGCTAGGTTGATTATCTGTTTAGGATTCACCATCTGAATTAGTTCTTCGCTTAGGTTGTGTTCAAAGCTAATTCTAGGTTGACGAATCTGGAACTTAGATCTTAGGATAATTGATTAGGCACGACAGTGCGATTAATTACTTGATAGAACCTAGGGTGAGCAAATTGAGTATTCGCAAAGAGATTTGGTTTAATTGATTTGTGAACATATCAAACATGATATTAAAGCTGATTTAGACTTTAGGATTCGCAAATAGATTTAGAATTCCTAAGATTTAGATTTAGATAATTCTCGCAATGACAGTTGGTTAATTATACCTTAGTGATTTGAGTTCAAGAACTGCACTAAATCTGAATCATGTTAGTTAGTTTATCTGCATTCATTGATTTCATGAGAAATACCCTGAGCCTATCCTTCTCCAATTGAATTACAACACTTTTAATTTATGCACTGCTTTCAATATCATCCTATTTGCTTAGCTTGATTTGACACTATACAATCTATTGAGTGATCTCCGTGAGTCTTTGTGGTTCGACCCCTAACTATATTACAATTACTGCTTTAGTACTGTTAGGGTATTAATTTGAGCATATCAGTGAAGAGAGTATGGGAAGAGCTTACAGAAGAGGTAGTCGTAGAACACTCCATCGTACTTGATGCTACTAACCAAGTCTTCAAACCTCTCAATGTGATCCATAGGGTGCTCATGAGGAAGACCATGAAAAGAATGCTGACCCACAAGAGTGAAGTATGCAGGTTTCAGCTCAAAGTCATGTCTCTGAAAAGCAGGAGGGCGAATCGCAGATCGATTGGCATAGAACTGATCAGGTCTGTTGTACTCTCCAATTGTCCTACCACGACCAGCTACAGCATTCCCCTCGTTCCCGCGCGCAGCTCGCGCATCAACAACAGCTGGAGGGACAATGACGTTTCCTTCTTCGTCAAGACGTTGTCCTCTCTCATTGGACAATTCACCATCTTGGTCCCTGTAAGCACCAGCCTCATCAAGCATCAAAACAATCAGATTTTTCATCTCAGCAGCCTATTTTGATACACATGAAATCCAAAAGTTAAGAATACGTAAGTAACCAAAAACAAAATAAAACGTTGGGTGTCGACCGATACTCTTCAGTATCGATCGATACCAACAACTTAGTCGAAATTCTTATCGGCAATCTAATGGTGATTTTAGAGTCCCCGGCAACGGCGCCAAATTTGATATGCTCAAATTAATACCCTAAAAGTACTGACGCAGTAGTTGTAGTAAAGTTAGGGGTCGAACCACAAAGACTCAAGAAATCACTCAATAGATTATAAGATTCAAATTACGATAAGTCAAGTTTAATAGAAGCAGAAAACAATAACTAAATCAAGAGATGTAAATCGATGGGAGAAAACTAGGCCTAGGGTGTTTCTCGGAGAATCTAGGTATGCAGATAAACAGATAAATCAGGATTCAAGTTTAGCGCAGTTTTTGAACTCAAACAAGATAATATAGTTAACCAACTCTCGCTGCGAAAACTATCTAAGTCTAATTCCTAGAAAACCAAATCTCTTTGCGAGTCCTAAGGATTTAAACAAGCTTTTAATCTACAAGTTTGATCTGTTCACAAAACAACTAAACCAAATCTCTTTGCGAATAGTTATTTTGCTCACCTTAAGTTCTATCAGGTAATTAATCGCACTCTCGTGCCTAATCAATTATCCTAAGATCTAAGTTCTAGGTAGCTAATCTAGAATTAGTATTGCGAACAACTTAAGTCGAAGAACAAATAAGATAATGAATCCTAATAAATCAATAAATCAAATCATACAGAGAAATCCTATTGAGAAAACCCTAAACCTATAAGAGATCTACTCAGACATGATCAATGGAACAGATATCATAGATGAATAGATATGCATAGAAGAAATCAATAAGAAACAGGAGTTCAAAGTTGTCTCTCCCAAAAACCCTGTCACAAATCTCTCTCTCTCAAAAACCAAAATAGAATAATGTCTAGAATAAAGCGTACTGTGTAAAAATGGCTAAAAACCCTAAATATAATGTTAAAACACGTTCTGGGGATTCTGGTAATTAATAAAGTCTTCTGTGCCAAGTTGCAGAGTCTTTAAACTTGTAAAATCACGTTTTTTCCCGTCTGCAGTTGGTGTCGGTCGATACTAGACTGGTGTCGATCGACACTAGTACACTGTGCTCGCCAGACTGGACTGTCTTCACGAAAACTGGCACAACTTTTGATCGCACCGTTGGAATAGCCTCAAACTACTTCCAAATGAAAGCTAATCCATTGTTCTATCTTGTGTCCAAATTTGAGCTCAATCCAAAGGGGAGAAGGCCTTCAACGGATGCCAAATTTCTGACGTCTCTGCATGACTCTACTCCTTTTCTCCCAAAATGCTTTGGAATCCTCCAAAAACTCCAATTAAGCTCCAAACGTGCTAAAACCTGTAAAAGACTCTAAAAGACTCCAAAATACTAGAAAGACTCCATAAATAGGACCTATATCATGGCTTAAAAAGGGTAAAAATCATGATATATCAACTCCCCCAGACTTAGCCTTTGCTTGCCCTCAAGCAAATAGAAAACTAAACCAGAGAAAGAGGTTTGAAAACATGGAGACTCACCTATTCATGAAACATCGCAATGACCCTTTTCACAAGCACCCAATTGTCACCTAACCAGTTCCAAAACTAACCACCATGTACTTCTCCTTAGGCATTCGCAGTTTCCCCAGACTACACACATTATTTCACAACATCTTTCAAATAAACCCATCATCGCCAGTTTCATCGCTGTGATGAATACCAAGAACCTTCTAGATTCATTCCCATACAATATCATAACAAGGAACCACCCTTTTCACACTTTTTGTATCGATTTCTCTCCCCCAGACTTATTTATTATTATATTCTCTTATTTTTCTTTTTAGATCATGCATATACATATCAAGGTATGAGACGCGAGTATTGATGGTGTTTGCCACTGAATCCCCGGTTCTTTCCTCTCAAAGTATCAAAGGATGTAGGCGAATAATGGCATCGTAGGAAAATCCTAGCTTCGCTTCCAATCTTCTGTGTGATCATTCCTCACTAAGCAGAATAATGGCATCGTAGGAAAATCCTAGCCTCTACTTAGGAGAAAATCATTTCATCTTTTATGCTCTTAATTATTAACTTATAACAGGGGAGAGAGATACTATCATTTTCAAACACATGGGTTCCTTTGTCAGATACGAATGGGGAATCAAGCTCTATGAATACTAACCACATCGATGAAGTGCAAAAATTTGGCTCAGGCTTTAAAAGAATTCTGCAGGAAACATGTATGTCTTCTAGTTGACTGGTCAGCCTTTGGATTTTTTATTAGTTGGTCTGTAGCTGATTCTGTAACAGTGGTCACTTAAAAGCAAAGTCAGAACAATAGAATCAAGAATAAGATCATCATCTCCAACATGTTTTGACTCAATAAAACAACGAATGATTCAAAAACAACTGACTCTAAGAGAAACAAAAACAATGTCAGCGACTACCTCCCCCAGACTTAAACAACACTGCCCCCAGTGTTATCCAGCCTAGAGTTAGTAAAAGAAATCAGAACATCTAAATGAATGCATGAAAATCAAAGAAGTTACTGAATTGGGGTAAGGGTGTCGACCGACACACATCACTGGTATCGAGCGATACTAGGCTTAGGTCGACACAGAAACTTCTTCTCATCGTCATTGATGCATGTGGTGTCGACCGATACCAGGTGGGTGTCGATCGATACCGCTCTTCTGTAACTGATTCACGCCAAACACAAGACACAAAACATAAAACCGAAAACAAAAACAAAAACAAAATACTTATATACAGACTTACCAGTGGGTTGCCTCCCACCAAGCGCTAGTTTTTAGTCATTAGCTTGACTTCGGTGATATGTGCATATTCTATATGGTTTTAGTATGCATTTCATATAGATTTTAGGTCATTTACTTAGATCTTTATGGCTTATCATACTTGTTCTTGTCTCATTTAGAGTCTTAGGTGTTTTGCATTAGGTCCTAGTGAGTCTTGCATATTTTGGAATCCTTTTTAGGTACTTTGGAGGCAATTTGATGGAGTTGGCTTAAGAGCATTGGGTTCGGAAGCAAGAGAAGCGGTTAAAGACGTTTTGGGAGTTTATCAGCTCTCACATCGATCAAAAAGGAAGTCACACATCGATGCAACACATTGATGTTGCACCAGGGAGCTTAACCTCGACCAAGACCTCACCCACATCGATGCTAGCTTCAGCAGGACTCACATCGACCAGAAGAGGAGTCACACATCGATGCAACACATTGATGCTGCACCAGGGACCTTAACCTCGCCCAAGACATCACCCACATCGATGTCACACATCGATGCCAGCTTCAAGAAGACTCACATCGACCAGAAGAGGAGTCACACATCAATGCAACACATTGATGCTGCACCAGGGACCTTAACCTCGCCCAAGACAACACCAACATCGATGTCACACATCGATGTCAGCTCCATGAAGATTCACATCGACCACAGAGCAGTCACACATCGATGCAACACATTGATGTTAATCCTGTTGTCCACTTTTTTTCTTATAAATACTTGTCTAAACCTAATTTTTAGGTATGCTTTTTATTATGCTCAAAACCTTGACCTTTGAGAGAGTTTGAGCTTTGTAAGAAGGATCTTTGGTTTTATTGCAATTTGGTATTTATTTTCATCAATCTCTTCCATCTATCTTCTTCTCATCTTGATTATCCATCACCCATCAATGAATTCACCT
>PKML01010272.1:101284-114952 GCA_002933935.1 Eutrema yunnanense | reverse complement strand
TTCAGAAGAACTCTGCTGGAGACATGGATGTTTTCTAGTCAACTGGTCAGTCTTTGGATTTTTCATTGGTCGATCTAGAACTGATCCTGTAACACTGTGCACTCAAAAACAAAATCAAATCAATAGGTTCAAGCACAAGATCATTATCTCCAACAAATTTTGACTCAATAAAACAATTTTTTGACTCGATAAAATAACTAACTCTAAGAAAAACAAAAACATTGTCAGCAGACACCTCCCCCAGACTTGAACAACAATGTCCCTAGTGTTATCTAGCCTAGAGTAGGTAAAAGAAGACAAAAGGACAGAAGAAACGAAGAGAAACACGAAGTTACCTTGCTGGAACGTCGAGTGTCGATCGACACACAGCCTGGTATCGATCGATACCATGCTTAAATCGACTTGACGAACCAATAAATCGCGATCTGTGTCGATCGATACCAGTGATGCTTAGGCGATTTCGAGTTGCTCCTTGTTTATCCTGACACAAACTCAAAACAAACGAAAATCAAAAGTAAAAACGACTCAAAGACAGACTCACCAGTGGGTTGCCTCCCACCAAGCGCTCGTTTAACGTCAATAGCTTGATTGTAACGCCCTTTAGGCTGGATAAGAGTGAGAGCTTGCACCAAAACAGGCTCCACAACTCGACATTGCTAGCTTCAGAGTTCTGCTCATCATGCTGTCCACAAACTCATGTCCTTTCTCTTTCAGCTCAGAAGTAAGAAGTACCCTAGCCTTAGAGAATGGCTTCAAGGCTCCTTTGCTCTTGACCTTGTACTCAATCGAATCTCCATCACACTTCTGAGGTATCAAAGTGATATGGGGATTCTCGAGCTTTTTGCTCTTGGCCTTCTTCTTTGTTGCCTTGGCTTTCTTGGCAACTTCCTTGGGAATGCTGGGCGGTCCAGCTGAAACGTCTGTGACAGTAGGCGTATCAAGAGGCTTTTCCAAAATATCAATTGCTAGCGACTCTCCTGTGACAATCTTGATGCTAGGGACACGTGTGGGAGCAACTCTAGGGGGAATGGCATTATAGTAGACATCTCCATCAAACGTTCAGCAATTTCCTTTGACATCACATTGACGCTAGACCCTGAGTCAACGAGAGACTCTTTGAACTCGACTCCAGAGATAGAGCACGGTACCGCAAATTTCCCTGGGTCTTCCCTTTGTTTCAATTGCCGCGGCTGTTGTGACTTGCATCTTGCCTCGATAAAAAGTGCCTTAACTTCTTCCTCAGTTTCTCTGCAGTCTTTGAAGTGACTTAGCAGGGGCCAGTCTTCAAGAGCTTCTTCAAAAGTGTATGAGTCAGGAATCCTTCGTACCCTCTTCTCAAAGCCACGCAGCTGTTTTGGAGTGATGGGATCTCTGAGGTGCTTAGGAATGGGATTTAGCTTTTTGGGCTTGCGAGCTCTTTTCTCAGTTCGTTCCCTAGCTCTCTCTCTGCCTGATACTTGGTTTCCTGGTCTTCCCAAAATTGGGCGATATTGAATCGTTCCGCTACTACTTGAGGCGCCTTAGTCGAAATCTCATGTGCCTCCTCAGAAATCGCCTCAGTATCGACCGATACCAATGGGGTATCTCGATCGATACACGGGTTTTGGAAGTATCCCGTTTCAGAATTGTAACCGGCATCGATCGACACTTGGGGGTATCGATCGATGCTCCGACGATTTCAGGATCCTCATCGAAATTTCCTGCACTCGAGATGATGGCATTGACGTGTGCGTCGTGTGGATGAACTGTCTTTCCCTTGGCATTTGCAGCAGACTGAGCCACTTGCGTTGCCAGCATCCTGTGATTGGTATTGAGAGCCTCGATTTTCCCATTCAGATCAGTGTACAGATGGTCAAGCGTCCCATTGAAATCCACTTGCAATTTCTGCTGTCCCTGAAGAATCTGCTCAAGCATGGATTCCATCTTATTGTCTGTGGACTTTGGAGGGATGGGCTGATATGAAGAGTTCCCGTAATTGCGAGTGTTGTTGCTGAAGTTCCTGTTGTTGTTGTACCCAAATTGTTGACCCTGAAATCCAGAACCACCAACGTAGTTACAATCCTCCACTTCATCCTCAGCAGCAAAGTGAACCGCTTTCTGATTCTTCCCGATCAAGAAATCCAGTTTGGCTTGAACTTCAGCAATCTGCGATGCATCAATTCCTGCAGCTTGCTTCTTCCTGTCGAAGTCAGCATTCTTGGTGCTATTGCTAGACGTCAAGTTCTCAATTAGCACAACTGCATCATCTGGATATCTGGTGTTGAAGTTTCCATTACTCGCAGTATCCAGAGCCATCTGGTACCTCTAATCGATTCCTCTGTAAAAGGTGCCCAGCAGCTGAACTTGATTGAACCCATGGTGCGGACAATCCCTCTGATATGACTTGAAACGAATCCAAGCAGCCTTGAGTCCCTCTGTTGGACCTTGAGAAAATTGGGAGATTTTGTTCCTGAGCTCTTCAGACCTTGTATCATCATAGAAATTGCACAGGAATGCTTTCTTCGTCTCATCCCATGTAGTTAGAGAATCAGGAGCTAACTGCTTCAGCCAATAAGCAGCATCCCCACCAAGTGAGTATGGGAAGAGTTTGCAGAACAAGAACTCGTTGGATACTCCATTGTACTTCATCCCAGTAACCAAATCCTCGAACCTCTCGATATGATCCATGGGATGCTCATGAGGTAAACCATGGAATGGGCTCTGACTTACAAGAGCATAGTACGCAGGCTTCAGCTCGAAGTCGTTCCTCTGAAAAGTTGGGATGCGAATCGCAGATCGATTGGCATAGAACTGATCAGGCCTGTTGTGCTCAGCAAGTGTTCTACCTCGATCACCTGCAGCATACCCAACGTTGGCGCGCCCAGCTGGCGCGACAATCTCAATAACAGGAGTAGGGACAACGACATTTCCAGCTTCATCAAGTCGCTGCCCTCTCTCATTACACACATGACCTTCTTGGTCTCTCAGAACTCCAGCTTCATCAGCTCTTAAAATCACTGGGTTGTTCATCCCTGATGTTTGCTTGGTCTTTCTGTTTGTGCGTTCCACAAGCGCTAGCTGTTCCAGTGACAGTTCAACTAGCTGAGTGCTCTTGTTGCTCCTGGTTTCACGAACAGGCATACACCTGCAAACAAAACACTAGGCAAAGCACGTAAGTATCTAAAAAAATACGTTGAGTATCGATCGATACCAAGTGGTGTCGATCGATGCCAACAAAGAAATCACCGGAGTATCGACCGATACTAGTGAGTATCGATCGATACTGACGGACTTAGTCGAAACTCGACAGCTAAAATCTAAAGGCGAAATTGAGTCCCCGACAACGGCGCCAAAATTGATATGCTCAATTTAATACCCTAACAGTACTAAAGCAGTAGTTGTAGTAAGTGTAGGGGTCGAACCACAAAGACTCACGGAGATCACTCAATAGATTGTAAAGCGTCAAATCAAGCTAAGCAAACAGGTGTAATGAAAAACAATGCAGAAATTAAATGAGTTGTAAATCAATGGAGAGAATATAGGCCTAGGGTTTTTCTCAGGAAATCAATGAATGTAAATAAACTAACTAGCAGGATTCAGATTTAGCGCAGTTCTTGAACTCAAATCACTAAGCTATAATTAACCAACTGTCGTTGCGAGAATTATCTAAATCTAAATCCTAGGAATTCCAAATCTCTTTGTGAATCCTAAAGTCTAAATCAGCTTTAATAACAGGTTTGATATGTTCACAAATCAACTAAACCAAATCTCTTTGCGGATAATCAATTTGCTCACCTAGGTTCTACCAGGTAATTAATCGCACTGTCGTGCCTAATCAATTATCCTAAGATCTATATTTTAGGTAGCTAATCTAGAACAAGCTTTCAACACAACCTAAGCGAAGAACTAATTCAGATGGTGAATCCTAAACAGATAATTAACCTAGCAATTTCGAGAAATCCTTTATGAGAAAACCCTAAACCTAAAGTGGATCTACTCAGACATGGAGAATGAAACAATCAACATGTTTGAATAAATAATCAATAGAATAGAAAGAAGGGTTTAGAGATCTAATCTCGGACGAAGGGAGATTCAGACTTGTCTCTCTAAAACCAAAGTGAAATCAAACACAGAAATAAAGCATAAAAGGCATAGCCTAAACAAGTGGTTGTAAAATCCTATTTATAACCTAAAACACGAGTTGGGGTCTTCTTGTAATTATTAAAGACTTCTGGGCACTTTTGCAAATCTTCAAGTCTTGGAAAATTCGCGGGTCGTGTCTTGCTGCGATTGGATCGATCGATACCAGGGGGTATCGATCGATGCTTGTCGTGAAATTAGGCACTCAGCTACACGACTTCAGCTTTTGCTCCAAACTGGTCCAGAAAGCTCCAATAATTCCAATAATGCTCCAAACGTGCTAAGGCCTGTAAAAGACTCTAAAAGACTCCAAAATACGACAAAGACTCTATAAAAAGGACTTATATCATGGCTTAAATAGGGTAAAAACCATGATATATCAAGCATCCATCTTCCCATTGAAATCCACTATTAGCTTCTGTTGTCCTTGAACAAGTTGTTCAAACATAGACTCAATCTTGCTATCTGGGGTCTTAGCAGGTATAGGTTGATAAGATGAACTCTCATTGTTCCTGGTATACCCACTGCTCTGGAATGGTTTCTGGAGAAACTGATTTGATCCTCCTTGCTAAGCGATGTTGTTGAAGTTTCGGTTGTTATTCTGGTATTGATTTCTCTGACCTTGAAAACCAAAGCTACCAATGTAGTTAACATCTTCCACTTCATCCTCATTGAATACCTCAACATCATCAGCAAAGATTATGCATAGAATCTAATTTGGCTTGAACCCCAGCAATCTGTGAACCTTCCACGCCACCAGCTTGCTTCTTGCGCTCCATGTCTACATTCTTGGTACTATTTCTATATGCCAAGTTCTCAATCAGCACGTAAGCGTCCTCATGATACCTGGTGTTGAAATTTTCATTGCTTTCAGCATCCAAAACCACATGGTACCTCTAATCAATCTCTCTGAAGAAAAGACCCAGCAGCTGAACATTAGTGAACCCATGATGTGGACAATCCCTCTTATATGACATGAATCTGAGCCAAGCAGCCTTAAATGCCTCAGTCGGTCCCTGAGAAAATAGGGAGATCTTATTCCTGAGCTCTTCGGATCGTGCATCATCATAGAAGTTGTTCAGGAAGGCATTCTTAGTCTCCTCCCAAGTAGTCAGTGATCTAGCTGGTTGCTTCAGCCAATAAGTTGCATCCCCACCAAGAGAGTATGGGAAGAGCTTACAGAATATGTAATCATAGGATAATCCATTGCACTTGATGCTTGTAACCAAATCCTCAAACCTCTCAATGTGATCCATAGGGTGTTCATGAGAAAGACCATGAAAAGGGTGCTGACCCACAAGAGTGTAGTATGAAGGTTTCAGCTCAAAATCGTTTCTCTGAAAAGGAGGACGAATCGCTGATCGATTGGCATAGAACTTGTTCGTTGGAAAGATTAACTAGCTGGGTGCTTATGTTCCTTCTGGTTTCGCGAATAGGCATACACCTGAAACACAAAAGTCAAAACATGTAAGTAACAAAAATAAAAATTTCACGACGGGTATCGACCGATACCGATAGGGTATCGATCGATAGTGTCGGGCTTAGTCGAAAATCTCAAACTAAAATCTAATGGCGAATTGGGTCCCCGGCAATGGCGCCAAATTTGATAATCTCAAATGTAATATCCTAAGTACTAACAGCTTTGTCAATTGTAGTATTAAAGGGTCGAATCCACAGAGACTCAAGAAATCACACAATAGATTGTATAGATGAGAATTAAGCTAAGTGATCAATGTAATTGAAAGCAATACGTAAATTAAACTGTTGTAAGTTCGATGGGAGAAAGATAGGTTCAGGGTATTTCTCAGGAAATCAATAAATGCAGATAAACTAACTAGTCAGAGTTCAGGTTAAAGCCCGGTTCTTGAACTCAAATCACAAAATTATAATTAACCAAATGTCGTTGCGAGAATTATCTAAGTCTAAATCATATTCCAAATCTCTTTGTGAATCCTAAAGTCTAAACCAGCTGTAAAGTTCAAGTTTGATTTGTTCACAAAACAACTAGACCAAATCTCTTTGCGAATAGTTATTTTGCTCACCCTAATTTCTATCAGGTTTCTAAATTGCACTCTCGTGCCTAATCGATTAACCTAATATCTAAGTTTCAGGTGATCAATCCAGAATTAGCTTTGAGAACAACCTAAGGCGAAGAACTTATTCAGATTATGAACCCTAATCAACTAATCAACCTAGCATTCAAAGAAATCCCTTATGAGAACCCTAAACCTAACAAGAGATCTACTCAGACATGGAGATTGAAACAAAAAAACATGATTGAATAAATCTCTGAAATTAATAATAAAGGAGAAAGAAAACAAGGGTTCGAAAGCTTCTCTCCGACGAACAGAGTTTCAGACTTGTATCCCTCAAAAGCTTCTCTCTCAAAACTAGAATAAAGCGTAATGGCTAAAGTGGTTGAAAAACCTAATAAATAATCCTAAAACACGATTTGGGGTTTCTTGTAAATAAAAAAGTCTTTTGGGGGCAATTGCAATTCTTCAATCTTTAAAAAAGTCGCGATCATTTTGTTTATGCGATGAGTATCGATCGATACCATAAGTGTATCGATCGACACTCGGGTATCAAATAGGCTGTCTCAGCTACAGGATCTCTGCTTGGCTCCAAAAAGCTCCAGAATGGTTCAATATCTCCAATTATGCTCCAAACGTACCTAAAACCTGAAAAGACTCTAAAGACTCCAAAATACTAGAAAGACTCTATAAAAATGACTTATATCATGGTCTAAAACGGGTAAAAATTATTATATATCAGTCGTGTGTTGGTATGGGTTGAGCTTTATTTCCCCAAAGATCTTCATACACATCCCAAAAATGAATGTCTCATCTGGCTAGGACGAGTCTGTAAGATGAGTAATTGAATTGTATATTATTAGAGAATGATTTACAAGGTATATATAAGGAGATTACAAGAGAGACACTAGGGTAAATATATTGACATGATTCATTTCCTTATATACTCTACATGCCCCCTCAAGATGAAGGGACTTGTGTCACTCCAATCTTGCCATATAATTCGGAGAATCGTGCACATGAGAGTGGTTTCGTCAAAGCGTCGGCAAGCTGGTCCTTTGTTGAAACATGTGATACTCGAACGGCTCCAGATTGCACATTATCTCGGACAAAGTGATAGTCAAGAGCTAAGTGTTTCATTCTCGAATGAAAAACCGGATTTGCACTCAAGTAGGTAGCTCCGACGTTGTCACAATAGATAACCGGCATAGATGGTATTGAAATGCCAAGTTCTGTGAGAAGGGAACAGACCCATCGAAGTTCAGCCGCAGTATTTGCCACGGCTCTATACTCAGCCTCGGTTGATGACCTCGCTACGCCTTTCTGTTTCTTCGAAGACCATGAAATTGGAGAAGAACCGAGATAGATAATGTAGGCATTTGTAGACACGTAATCATCGACATCACCAGCCCAGTCTGCGTCAGAGTATGCGTGTAATGTAAGAGGAGAGTCAGCGCGAAGAAAAATACCATGAGATGGAGTACCGGCGAGATAGCGGAGAACACGCTTAGCCGCTTGCCAATGACCATCCGTCGGGGCGTGCATAAATTGAGAGAGTTTGTTTACCGCAAACGCAATATCTGGTCTGGTAAACGCCAAGTACTGCAAGCTGCCAATCACCATTCTGTAAGTACTCGGGTCTGATAAAGGGGAACCCGTTTTGAGTGATAGCTTCGGATGGGGAGCCATTGGCGTGGAGACAGGTTTGGCATCGAGCATCTTCATCTTGGTGAGGAGATCAACAACGTACTTTCTCTGCATCAGATGAAGACCAGCAGCTGTGCGAGTAGCTTCAATGCCTAAGAAATAACTCAGATGCCCAAGGTCTTTCAGAGAGAAGCGGTTAGCAAGCGCAGAAATCACCTTTGTAACAAGGGCATCACTACTTCCAGTAACCACAATATCATCAACGTAGACCAAGATATAAACGACATCAGCACCTCGAATGTAAGTGAATAACGATGTATCTGCACTTGAATTGCGAAAACCAGCAGCAAGAAGAGAAGCTTTGAGCTCTTCATACCAAGCACGTGGTGCTTGTTTGAGGCCATAAAGAGCTTTGTGGAGCTTACAGATATGATGGGGACGATCGGGATCAACGAATCCCGGTGGTTGTATGACATACACCTCATCATTTAGAGTGCCTTGGAAGAACGCATTGTTGATGTCGAGTTGTTGTATCGTCCATGAACGCCTAACAGCCTGTTGTAGAACCAAGCGCACCGTCGTCGATTTGATTACGGGGCTGAAAGTCTCCGAATAATCCAGCCCGTATTGCTGATTAAACCCCCGTGCTACTAGCCTCGCCTTGTACCTGTCAAGCACACCATTAGGAAGATACTTAAGTGTAAATATCCACTTGGTAGGGATGACATTTTGATTCGGTGAAGGTGGAACCAAATCAAAAGTGCCATTCCTAGCCACTGCATTGAATTCGACAGACATGACATTACTCCACTTTTCATCTCTCAAGGCTTGATTCACGGTGGTGGGAATCATGGGTGTTTTGGCGTCAGTGAGGGAGTATTTAGGTTTTGGTTTGGTGATGTGATTTTTAGCTCGGGTTTGCATAGGGTGATGATTGAGCGGTGGGGGTTGATTTAGTGGTGGTACTGGTGGAGTTTCAGTCGAAGACGGTATCGGAGGAATTAACGAAGGAGATGAAGATTGATTTTGGTCGATATGTGGTATTGGGCTTGATGATATTGGGCCTGTATTTAGGTTGGGTGAGGTTGGATTTGGGCTTGATGAGAGTGGAAGTGGAGGGCCCAGATTAATATTTTCTGGGATGTTGCGACTTGTAAGTCGCGTCGGAGATGACGACTCGTCGGGGAGAGGAGATGCCGGAGCCGGTGACAAGTGCAGTGGCGGAGTTGTTGACGGTGACAGAGGCGGAGCTGTTGGGAGCAGCGGAGGTGATTGCTGGTGTTGGTGAGGATCTGAGCTAGGGGGCGCGACGGAGGGAGCTGTGACGAGCGGCGTTGATGGCACAATCGCAGTTGGTGGTTCAATAGCTGGGTTGGCTACATCAGGAGTCATCGCAGCTGGAATCGATGGCGTTGCAAATGGGAATGAATTCTCAACAAATTGCACATGACGAGATGTGTAAATCCTTCCCGTTTCTTTGTCGAGACACAGATACGCACTCTGCGTGAGTGAGTACCCAATGAAAACACACCTAGTCGATCGCTTCTCAAGCTTGTGTTTGGTATACGGTCTGAGCCAGGGGAAGCAGAGAGAACCAAACACACGTAGCTTCAGATAATTCGGTGGCTGCAAGAATAATCTTCCATATGGTGCTGCATCGTTGAGAATTGGACTCGGAAGACGATTGATGAGATACACTGCTACGGAAAACGCATAAGTCCAGTAACTCGGTGGCATTGATGATTGGCCGAGAAGGGTAAGGCCAGTTTCAACAATATGCCTATGCTTACGTTCAGCGATTCCGTTATGCTCCGGTGTATGTAGCGGGCTCGTGAAATGAGAGATCCCATGTTCAGACAGGAAGCTGCGAAGAGCAATATATTCTCCGCCGTTGTCGGAGTATAAGGTACCAATCTTCCTCTGAAATCGATTCTCAACTAGAGCTTTGAAGGCAATGAAAGTTTCCCGGGTTTGCGATTTGTGTTTAAGTAGATATAGCCAAGTATAGCGAGTGTGGTGATCTATGATAACTAAATAATATTTGTAGTTATCAACAGAAGTAATTGGTGATGTCCACACATCGCTATATAGAAGCTCAAGAGGATGATTAGAGGTGATTGTATTTGTAGAGAAAGGGAGTTTGTGGGTTTTGTGGATGAGACAATTTGAGCAAGGAAAGGTTTTATTCAAAGAGTCTGAAACAGGTAATGAAAATTGGGAAACAATTGTTTTTAAAACTGAAAAAGATGGATGGCCAAGTCGATTATGCCAAGATGTGATGTCTGTTTTTGGTGTAGGGGAAGCAAAGTTTGCGGAAGGGAAAACGGAAGAAGCCGGCCACTCGTACAGCTCATTCTTGGTACTGCCTTGGAGCAATCGGGCCCCCGTGCTGAGATCCTTCACCTGAAAGGAGGCGGGGAAAAATTCAACAGAAACTTGGTTATTATTGCACATACGATATACCGAGATAAGATTCCGTTGTAAATCGGGTACGTATAAGACATCTTTTAATTTAAGATTGCCAGTAGGTGTAGAGATGAAAGAGGAACCAGTATGTGAAATGGTCAGGCCTGTTCCATCTGCGATTGTCACCGCTTCACCACCGTTGTAAGGTTGATGGAGAGCCAGGTTATTCAGATCAGAGGTTAGGTGGTGAGTCGCACCACTGTCCATGATCCAATTAGCAGCATTGTATGGTGCAACAGCTAGGTGTGCTCTCGGCTGCCACGGCACCTGCATGTTTGGCTGAGAAGGATTAGACGGTCCACCGATCTGCTGGTACTGAGGGCACCGTCTTGCACTATGGCCTGTGATGCCGCAAATTTGGCATTTGCCAAGGTAAGGTCGCGGCGTGTATTGTGATTGTCGAGGAGCAAACTGTTGCGGTGACTGCCAGTTGTTGTTCCCACGAGTTGGCTTGTTTTGATACTGATTCCGATTGTTGCCCTTGTAGTTGACAGCATTGGCAGTGACGGGAATGGATGGTGCAGAAGTCATCATGGATTGAAGTTTAACCTCGTGATTGAGAAGCTTCTCATGGATCTCTATGAGTGATGGTGGAGAGTCTCGTGCTTCAATCTGATCCACGAGAGGCTTGTAATCATCGGACAGCCCGTCGAGAATGAAGTCAATCTGGTCCTCATGATCAATAGCTTTTCCAAGAAGTGCTAATTGATCGAATCTGGTGGTGAAGCCCTGGAAGTACTCATTGACAGATTTAGTACCTTTGGTCCAGTGCTTGAGTTGTTGCGTCAATTGTTTGTAGTGGCCACGGCTGGGCGCAGCGTAGGTGGCAGTAAGTGTGCTCCAGATCTCAGCAGCGGTTTTGGTCTTTGACAGGAGAGGTTGAAGCAAGTTGGTCACGGCACCAAGCAAGGCACTGTAGATCAGTCGATCTTGCCTATTCCAGAGTGTGTATGCGTTGTTCGGAGAGACAACGCCATTGTTGGTGATGGTGAGTGGTGGAGAAACGGTGGATCCATCCAAATGCCCTGCGAGACCGTAACCGTCAAGCAAAGCATGGACTTGAAGACTCCACATGAGGAAATTGGAAGCATTAAGCTTGGTGACATTGGTCATATTGACATGGAGTAGAGTGTGAGAATCAGAAACCATGATAGTCTCAGAGGATGCAGCTGGTGAATCTGTGGAAGACATGATGAGAAGAGGGGAGGAAGATGAAGTTTCGAGAAGAAGAGAAATGTGGAGGCTTAAAAAAAAAAAAATTTTAGGTGTTTAGGTATCTTTGCTCTGATACCATGTAAGATGAGTAATTGAATTGTATATTATTAGAGAATGATTTACAAGGTATATATAAGGAGATTACAAGAGAGACACTAGGGTAAATATATTGACATGATTCATTTCCTTATATACTCTACAGAGTCAACATTCACATATTAGATACCGTTTAACCCAAATGTCTAGCCTCTCAAGCATAAGACCACTTGAAAGAGAAACAATTTTTTTAAGAAATAAACAAAATTTAATTAGAAAAGTTCTATATCAATAAAAATTTAATACTTTAAAATACGCAGCTTTTAGCTGGAGTGGATCCTTGCACGACAGTCAATATACCAATCATCCTTCTTCGTGATGGTAGGTGTTGAATCGAATGGTAATGAATGAGTATACATAGGTTAAAAGATATGAAACATGATGGAGGATTTTGAATGAGCTTTATAGCTTGTGTGATTATCTATATGATTGATCATCTCACTGAGTATTACTCACATCTCGATAGGTCTTACAAGTGAGCCTAAAGTTGGTCAGACGCCTTGATTGGATTAAATAGGATGGGTGGGGCAGAATCTAGTGGTCTTTAGGAACTTTTGGGATGACGAGTAGCATCTCGTAGTAGGAGGGCTTTAAGTTTTTGAATTTCTCAATGATGAAGAACACTAGCATTCCTTTGTACATGTTATTTCTTGTTTCATGTTGATTGATACTCGGACTAACAATGGTTTTTTATGAAGGAGTTATCCAGCAAACATGTTTTCAGGTGAATAAAACCTTGATATAAGGAGTTAGCATCCGATCTGACCTAAATGTCGGGTGGGGTGTTTTATTAGATTTTGGTGAAAAGGGAGCAATAGTCTAATAAATAATGTCATTTTCACTTGCATTGAATGGTTTATCATATTCACCTCTTTTATCACATCTAACTATCTTTATAGAAATGATAAGAGAACGTGAATATGATGAAACATTCAATATGTTATGAAGAGAACATGACGATAAGAGCTCGCTATGGGTCGCTTGGACCAAAACTCATAGGCTAAAAGATCAGAGTCTCTGGGCTCATGATGAAAATAAGAACGTTTCCGCAACTTGGAACGCAGTGCTATCCATGAGGAAACATGCAGAGCGTTTCTTAAGATGTGAGGTTGGAAATGGTGAAAGAGCTAGCTTCTGGTTTGATCATTGGACACCACTTGGTCCTTTGATTAAAACTTGTGGTCAACTCGGACCAAATCTCTTAGGGGTTCATCGCGATGCAACTGTAGCTGACGCAGGAAATCATAACGGTTGGCTTCTTCGTCCACCTAGATCTCCTGGGGCAGAATTGATCCACATTCGGCTAACAACGGTCGGACTTCCAGCTCTATCTGAGGTCGAAGACCAATATCGCTGGCACATTGAAAATAGAGTTTCAAACTCCTTCTCAACGGCGTCCACTTGGGAAGAATTAAGAGTTAAGATCGAGGCAAAAGAATGGACATCAAACGTCTGGTTTAAAGGGGCAATTCCCTCTCAAGCTTTCACATTGTGGACGGCTTATCTAGACCGTCTTCCAACTAGATCAAGGCTCTCCAGATGGGGACTTGATATCCCCTCCACTTGCTGTCTGTGCAACTATTATTCGGAAACAAGGGACCATCTCTTTCTTACATGTAATGTGAGTGGTGCGGTCTGGGATCTGGCAATTCGAAGGCTTGAAAATGAGTCTTTTAGGTTTCACACTTGGAAAGCCTTGTCAATGTGGCTTTCAAGCCAGTCTTCTCCTCTCAAACCTAGACGGCTAAGGAGGCTAGTGGTACATTCAGTGATCTACAACTTATGGCGCGAGAGAAATCAGCGTCTGCATAATGAAATCACATCCTCGACGGAGGTTATATTCGGACTCATTGATAGGTCAATCAGAGATGCAATTCTATCCAAAAAATTGCAAAATGGATTTAAGGATCTGATGCAAGTGTGGCTAAGAAATTCATAAGCTTATTCCGCTTCGAATTTAATGTAGATCATCCTTGCTTTTTATTCTTTTTTGGGCAAGGTTTTCTTAAGGCCTTCGGGCAACTTTTGTAATTTTAACAACTCGCAATCATTTATATGATATTCACATTTAAATTCAAAAAAAAAAAAAAAA